>JARFJB010000360.1:2017500-2217500 GCA_036346205.1 Vesta saturnalis | reverse complement strand
ATATCTCCTCATTTATGTCATTATCGCACATTTCTATTTCATATAAGTTAGCGTGTGCGTATGCATGTAAGTGTGCGTGTGCGTGTAGGTGTGCGTGTAGGTGTGCGTGTAGGTGTGCGTGTAGGTGTGCGTGTAAGTGTGCGTGTGCATGTGCGTGTGGATGTGCGTGTTCGTGTGCGTGATTGTGTACGTGTGCGTGTGCGTGGGCGTGTGGGTGAGCGTGTGCCTGTGCTTGTGCGTGTGCGTGTGCGTGTGTGTGTGTGTGCGTGCGTGTGCGTGTGCGTGTGCGTGTGCGTGTGCGTGTGCGTGTGCGTGTGCGTGTGCGTGTGCGTGTGCGTGTGCGTGTGCGTGTGAGTGTGCGTGTGCGTGTTCGTGTGTGTGTGTGTGCGTTTGCGCATGCGTGTGCGTTATAATAGCTTTCAATATACAACGCCAAATTGTAATAACTCCCATTGAACGGTGCCAATTGTAATAACAAAACGTGGTGATGAGGTAATATTCTCAAATTGTTATGATGTAATTTGAATGAGATAATTAATAAATAATGAAATTAGGTAAAGTTCTTCCTAAACACCAAATCACGTAACTAATGGAGATACTAACCTTTCACCACTAATTGTGCCTTTGATTCTAGTCGGTTGATTAAATTGGGGTAGGTTCAAATAAACTGATTTGCTCAAATACCTAAAATGCTGCTTAATTATTTTCTCTTGGCCTAATTAATAAAAATGCAATGCAAAAAAAAACAAAATGTAAACACTAGCGCCAAACTATCTTTATACGGAATAGTTAAACCTAGTTAGTAACAATAATAGCTTTTATGAAAATAAAAAAAATAACAACGTGCAATTATGTTTATTACCATAATGATGATTAAATAAAATTGCTCTTAAAACTATGATTATAGTAAAGAAAAAGAAACAATCATTATATAAATACCTCGTTCGCATGAATTGGAAACGGTCAACTCAGTGATGTCATTATTGTATCAACATGCGTAAATTCTTGTAACCATTTAGCCGCCACACCCAATAACTGGAAGTATTATTATTATTTCTTCTTAAAATATTTCATTATTTTGAAATTTTATATGCAAAAATTGCCAACATACAATGGGACGTATGCACCAATTAAAATTACTTGCGTATTTAAAATGTAATTGAAGTACCATCATAAAAGAAAAAAATGAAAAAAACGAAGTAAACTGAAGTGATTTAAGTAAACATCGTAAAAATTCCATATATAAGTGCTATATAAAAGTGCCTAAAAAAAGCAAATGTTTTAATTTAACATATAACAAGCTAAAAGATCTCTTACCATCTAAACGGATGGTACTTCTGCACAAAAATGTAGGTGAAAACCACCAAAACAACTCGCTTCCTGCTTCAGCTTCCATCAGGAAGTGAAGTAAATGTAGGCTTCGAAGTTAGATCATGTCAAATGAAGATTACGCGTTGCGCAGATCAAATAGTCAGAATACAATTTTTTTAAGGAAAGGGAAATATAACTCTTTACGAAATATACACTTAAAAAGATATGTAATATGAAGATATGCAAATTAAGTTGCCTACCTCATTCCTATAATGCAAAACTTAAAAACTTTTTCTTATATTTACTACTAAATGAATGAAACATCTAAAATTAAGGTATTTTTAATACAACACAAAAAAGGGTCGTTACAGCGTGTGCGTGTGCGTGTGCGCGTATATGTACGTGAGCGTGTGCGTGTGCGTGTGCGTGTGCGTGTGCGTGTGCGTGTGCGTGTGCGTGTGCGTGTGAGTGTGCGTGTGCATGTGCGTGTGCGTGTGCATGTGCGTGTGCGTGTCGCATGCGTGTGCCTGTGCGTGTGTGCATGCGTGTGCGTGTGCATGTGCGCATGCTTGTGCGTGTGCGTTTGCGTGTGCGTGTGCGTGTGCGTCCGTGTGCGTGTGCGTATGCGTGTACGAGTGAGTGTGTGTGGTAAAAAACGAAAATACTACAAATGTATTAACTGCAGTTGTTGACAATCCAAGTATAAATATCTATAATAATTAACAACTACAAAGTACAAAGGTTATAGCAAATGCTCAAATAAGCCACCATATTGCTCTAAGCAATTGCCTAATCATAAAATCCCGTTCAAACTATGGCAAGAATGTAAGGCGTTATATTCGAGCATTCTTCGCTGATGCGTTTCTTTAAAGCCTGTAAATATGTAAATCTTTCAGAAGTGAATATTTTAAATTTTAAATGTCCCCAGAGATATGTCATTTGGGTCAAGATCTCCACACCTTGCAGGCCACTTAATTGCAAAATCTTGTCCGATTATACAGTTATTAAAACAATTACTAATAAATTCTCGGCTGTGGTGAGCAGGGCAACCATCCATTTGAAACCAAATTTCTTTTTCCTCGCTACTTCTGCTGGAGCCGGAAACGTTTGCTCTTGACCAAATCCTATCATTTTGCACGTTTGGTTCATTATTTAACGTAAACGTAAACACATCCGTAAAAAAATGTTCTTTAAAAATTGTCGGTTTAAATTAGCCTTTTCCAGAATCTCATAATAAAGCTCCGCTCTTCTTTCAAAATCCCCCTCAAACTAGCCCTGATGACACTGAATTTTGTGTCATGGATACATGATTTTATCATAGATTTGCCGATAACTTTCTAAATTATAAATTATTCGTTAGTACACTCGTAATTGGATGTAATAACGCATCAATGTTTGGCGAAGCTTTTCTATTGTAACGTTTTATTTTGTCTTTTGTGCATTTAAGAGGTTTTTGTTATTTTCTAAAGCAAAATTAAGCTTTTGTTGTTGATCGGAGTAAAATAAAAGTTTACAAGGGAAGTGTGATTTAGATATTTGGTATTGATGTATAGCAAAACCCTTTTACTAAGTTGAGACGAAATATTCGTTACTGTCTTTGTAAATAAGGATAGTTTTATATAACTAAATGTTTACGTTATTTTAAATTGGGTGAATTTCGTTAAATCCAGTTGAGATTGCGCCATATAAAATTAAACTAAAGAACGCATTCAAATTATTACATTGTAAGGTATATCGTTTGCAAAAGTTAAATTTAAACGCCAGGTCAACACCGTTTCTGTTGATAAGGGTTTGGTTTCAAACAATGAATTTGTCTTTATCTACAGGGCAGTAAGAACAAAATTTCAATTTACTATATATCCATTACTTAGATAAGGTTTCGAGAAGAGGTAGGTGTTGTTTACGTTGCAATTTCGATTGCCATTTTCGAGTTTGAATTCGTGGATGCGCATACCTGCTTAGAAAATTTGTGTACCTTTTTCTTTTAATTAAAATGAGGTTTAAAAAACCAATGTGGCGACAAGTGAAATTATTCACGAGAGCAGTAGTATCTTAAGCGTAGAGCTGTAAGTTTTCATTACGGTGACGTAGTGATTACCGCGGAATAAAGTTGACCATGGTCCGTGTTGAAGAAACTATCGTAGCAGGGTTCTCATTCCCTCACAACCCAAATAAGGGATTATATAAATGTTCAACCTTCACGAGACCAATTTATCGTTACGTGCAGTAGGTCCATATAGACTTCGAGAAATCCAGAAAGGCGCTCATTGTTTAAAGTTACCAGTACCTCCGTCATTCTCTGGAGAGGTCTTCGCTTTTTTTTGCGGAAAAATACAACTTTCGATCCAAAGTTTCAAACGTAAAGTTCACAATGCGCTGATAACCCCCAAATAATCTGCTGTGAATAAAAAACGCTTTTCGTGATTTAAGAATATTAATAATTATTTCGAACTTATAAATAACGTGCTGTAAATAAACCAGCTTTTGTGTGTAGTTAATGGAGAATAAAAGTGTAAATGTTATTGTACACGATCAATTGAAATTTGAACCAAACCCTATCTGAAAAGGAAGCAGTCACTATCTGTACGATACTAGAAGTTGCGAGCGTCGCCCCAGCATCAATCATATCGTCCAGGTGGCCCTCTCAGTCTATAGTAGGTGTCTGTGTAACAAAAGGGCCTTCCCCAAGTAAGGTAACATTTCTGTTCCTTTTTTACTCTTGTGATTGTCAAAGTAAAATAAATTATTGTGTTTATTTCATTATTATGTTTTCTGTATGTATAAACGTATTAACGCACTGTTCTGTTGGAGGGTAACTTTTGATTATTTTATCCTTTAAATTTTTAAGACCAGTGCATTCATTCATATAATAACCTAAATTTATTTAAGTGCTCTATGTATATTTTGGGTATATCTAAATTACAGTAATTCTAATAAAATGCTAGTGTCACAGCCCATTTGGATAACTAGGTGATGCAACTCGCATATAAACAATATTATGTCCGATGTTTTATTATTTATTTACATTACATATTTTTAGATTATTGGTTTTTTTTGTTTGTTTAATGTGAACCGGCGGCACGCATATTTAATGTTTATTGTTTTTTTTAATTTGCTCTTAACGTCATTACATTGTGTTATTTTAAGCAAAACAATTACGGCCGAAAGCTTTTCAAGTGATTATTTAATTAGGGTTGCCAACTGTTGAGTACAAAGAAGAGAACATTTTTTCAATAAATTTATTTTCTTTATAAACTTATTCGTATACACGTTTTTCCAATTATTATTTATTATAATATAAGATTGGTAACTTAAATTTTTAAGTTAAAAACAAATTCTAATTGCACATGAAAATTTAAAAATTAAATGTAGTCATTTTTTATTCATCTTCTTCACTTTCGTCTTTTTTGTATTTATCCACACTACTAATCTCGTGTAGTATTTTATTGCTTTCTTTTATTTCACAATAAAAATCATTAAACGAAATGTTATTAAAATTATAAACTACCTTTAAAATTCCGTGCACACTACATTGGCTAGATCAAACTTTCACATGCTTTTTACCTTTACACACAGTAAAAGTAGTGTTGTTAATTTACATTTCAAGTTTAGAGAGGAACTTTATCTTTTGTGCATTATTAAATAATTATTAATTATCAAAATTAAAAAAAAGGACATTTATATAAATAATAAAAAAAGAGACATTGGCAACCCCATATTCAATTATAGCGTAACATTTTTAGGCCGATTATTCACTGCATTATCATCTTTTATGATTTGAGAATAATTAATTTCAATTTGAAGAATTCAATTTCAAGTGGTTGAGTACAGAATTAGTGTATTTTTTTGGTTGTGGAAGTGAGCACCGAATATTAATAACGTAACGTAACAATAGATTGTTGTTTTCGTATCAAATTAGTGATTGATTTTTTGCGGCAAGAAATTATTTTATTTAAGCGTGCAAATATTTTTGAAACGTTTCAGGTTGGCGAGACAGTACGCAGATGAGTACGCAGGGATGGTGCAGGATCGAAGTCATACTGTCTGAAGCTTGCTGATAATAAAGTTGTTAAGAAAGCGAAAGGTGTTAAGGAAAGTTGTTATTCAGAAAGTGTTGACGGAAGTAGACCACAAAGCGGTTGCGAAGGGGTCTGATAAAACAGTAATGTGTAAAATGCTTGTGTTTCAATCAACCTTACATGATATATATACCGAAATGTTAAACAAAATTGCCTTTAGGTCGCAGGATGACAAACGGTATCGACTACGTGATACGTGTTCCACATTGGCGTGGGGGCATTGGCGAATACCGGAATTGGAGAATGCTGATCCTTTGAGCGAGCTATTGCAGGTTGCTAAGCAAATGAATTTATATTAACCGGAAGGAAAGTTTAGGTACTGACACTTGCTAGTTTCTTTACTATATTCTCTCCATAATGAAACTAATATTACTACTAATTTTTATTGTTCCTTTGGTTGTTTAACATATATTAGTATTATGTACTAATTCGTTATTAAGAGAATATATGCTATACAAATACTGTGTGATATAAATAAAAAAAATACGAGAATGACTATTTACTATTTTTTTGTTAAAAAATGTGTGACTTATTGCATTATACATGTATCATATAAATAGTATACAGTGCTCAAAGCACAGTGACATAATGATTCACAATGAAAGTAACAAACGGGTTGCATAGCAGGAAGAGGTGGACTTTCTTCAAGTTCAATAACAGTGGGTACGATCACGCCATTATATATCTGGAGATGATATTGGAAACTGTCGAAGAGAGTGCAGGACTTTACGAACTTATCAGAGTTCGTAATGCAACTCTTCGGCAGATGGTCTTCAGCAGTGATCGAGACAGACATAGTAAGAATACCTACTATCAAGGATCTATACATACTAATACTATCTTTCCAGAAAAACCACATCCTCAATAGTGCGGTCGTACACTAGACAAACACCTAACTGACCGCGCGGACTTACTGACTTACTTACTGGCTAACTGACTGACCGACAGACGAACAGACAGACAGACAGACAAGACACCACACTTTGTATATGCTCAATCATATCCCTATGGTGCTCACCATAAACTGCTGATGGATATCTACTACATCAAGGTTCATTTCCACATCTGCAGACGACACAGTCGAATGTTTCCTGTGACAGCCGGATGTCAATCCGTTACAGGAACATCTCCGATGGGCACCACACTGAACGTATGCTCAGCTCCTCACACCACGTCCTCGCAGATGTAGTGACACGGAAGTGGAAAGGACCTTTTGCACTTGTACTAAATCAAAATGTTTTATTCCTAAAGAAAATCATATATCTGAATAATACCTTCGTACATGTTTCTACATTAATTAAAATATTAACATATCGTTTTCTTTTATTTTGTGGGTGGGCAAAAAATGTAAGTGGGTAAGAGTGGCAACCAGGTAGCTAAGCATAAAGTAGGTCAGACAGATGGCCTTGTTATTGTGGAACAGGAAAGCGTGGTTTGTGACCTTGGGTTTGTGGTAATGGTATGTAATTAGGTCACACGGATGGCCTTGTAATTGTGGAACAGGAAAGCGGGGTTTTAAAGTAGGTCACAGTGATGTCCTTGTAATTGTGGAACAGGGAAGCGGGGTTTGTGACCTTGGTTTTGTGGTAATGATATGTAATTAGGTCAAACATTGCGCTTTTTTGACCTTGGTACAGTGGTAACCTTGGTATTGTGGCAACCTTGGAAATGTGGGACCTTGGAAATGTGGTGTGTGCCAGAAGTCTCCAATCTTACCTACTCGAGACCTGCTTGTCTCAGTGCCGCCTGCGAAGATTACGTTTAGGTAAGCGAGTTATTTGAGTATTTTGAGCAAATTGTAAACTGACGTAATTAGGTATTTCAATCCCTATCGTGACATTTCAAATATTCTCGCCCCCTTTTCAGGTTTTATGTCGTTTCAACCCCTACTTGGATTTATATATGATAAACTATCCTTTTGTGCGCAAAATTTAGTACACCGAACCCACTCGGACCGTTGGCTAGCCGAGCAAAAGCCAAGATTATCTGTTATTTAGCTTTAGCGTAACATTTGTAGCATTTTTATTTTCAAACACATTTCTTTGAATATTGGCTTCATATTTTTTGTCGCCTTTACATAAAGGAAGCACCGTTACACTATTTTATAATTTGATAATAATTTTTCCAATTGTAGTATGGCTTGGAATCGGGCGGTTTGGATATTTCGCGCTAAATAAAGTGCTTAATATTGTCATGACTGACAGCATGACAGTATTTGTAATAATTTTGAAAGGTAACGTCATCCTGACATTTTATTGCTGTCCTGATGCTGTGCAAGAATGGTACTTAATTTTTTTTAATTATCGTAACCTATAATAGTATATTACATTATACGGCAGAGTCTTTTTTCAACGCCTCCTAGTCAAACAAAAACACTTTCATGCTGCGTGATGTATTATGCTTTTTCTGAAATCGATTTGAACATTATTAAAAAATAGAGTGGAATTAATCAGAGAGCTTTGACAAATGTATATCAACAACTAAAAGCGTATTGTCTTTGCGGTTTGGTATTTCCTTTCCTTTCCTTTCTGCGAATTTTCAATACATAACGATGTCCGTAAGTGATTTTGTGAAATGGATGCTGAAATGAATATAACGGAAGCTGCAATGCCTGCTGTGGCGGAGTTACTTCCAAACAAATCAAGGCAGAGGTATGAAAAAGAATATGAAACGTTTAAAAAGTGGTGTAGCATAAAAAAATTAAACAAGGTACTGAAGACGTTCTTCTGGTATTATTGCGGAAGGCAGTCAGAGATACAAATCATCGACTTCTTGGAGTACTTACTCAATGCTAAAAGCGATTCCCTTGGTAAAATAAAACTTAAACATAGGTAATATTCCAAAATTGAAATCGTACCTTAAAAGAAAATCAACAGGATACCAAGCTAAAGAGCCAGAGTGTTTACAAGAAGCGAAGTAGACGGTTTTCTTCGAAAATCTCCTGATGATACATTTTTAATGATGAAAGTAAGCGATCATAATTAAAAGTGTTTCAATTGATGTCATACTTATATTCGTTTCAGGTTGTATTAATTATTAGTTTAGCGGGTACATGTCGCTATGGCGGGTTAACAAAAATGACACTTCGTGACTTGTCGACTTGTACCGAAACTATATAGCACTACGCCCTCCGCATACATCACATAGACATCTATTTGTGAATTATGGAAACGGAAAGTGCAGCGTTCACCCCGTGGGAATTCATACCATTGGGGAAATACCTACCAAAATAGCGGCTTTTCTTGGTTTGCCTAGTTGCACGGAGTATACGGATCACTGTTGACGCCGTACGTCGGCAACTTTATTTGTGGACGCTGGTGGCGATGTAATAGATTCAACAATTACAGTTAATATCAAGTAATATTTCTTATGCTTCGCTGTTAAAAATAAAGTTTTTGACAAAATTGTCTATTATTGTTTTATTCTATAAAAATATCAACCTACCTAATTTCGAAAGTAAAAATGACTAGGCATGAAAGTTTTACTTTCACGCCTAGGGATTGAAATCAAACTTTCGTGACTCAAATTAGTCCGCGTTTAGCGACTTTCATGCCTATTTCAGAAAAAATATTTTTAGTTTCATCCGATAGAGAATTCAATTCTTTAAAGAAAAGTTCCTGTAGACCTTTGATCTAAAATAATTAGGGAAGCAGGAATCGAAAGTTTATGATTTCCCATTGGATTTCTTATGGTGCGTCCGAACAATCGCCACCCAGTATACTTTTGGTTCTGCTGCATTAGTATCTGCCCTGTATCGAGTTTTAGGGGCCACCCGTATAAAAACTCGTGGCGCACTTTCTTTAGATAAATTACATTCACTCAGGTTCTTAGTGCTACGTATGTTCACACACACAGTGTATCGGATATAGGGGCATCTAGGGCAAAACGGGGTACCTAACTTTAAGGGCCTGATTTTTTTATAAAACGAATTAACTTAACTGTGCCATTTTGAATTTAGCTAGCTAAATATATTACCTTTAGACTTTAAACAACTAAATAACCAACTTAAAATTTTTACGTAGTTTTTTATGTTTTTTAAAAATCAGGCCTCTAAAATGGGTTTAGTATGTGACGTACGTGTAGGTGAACGAAAATAATTTATTAATACAAAAACTCTTAGTTAGGTATATAATACATGATATACAAAGTTAGTTAGGAACAAAATTCACATCGGAACGCAGTCTCATCGTCATCGCTGTCGATCCCGGCGCAGGAATTATGAGCCCATTCGTGACAAAGACAACATGAAATCCATCCTTTGGTGGAAGTACTATAAAATTCTTTGCAATAAAGACATATCGCATCGTCTTCGTCACTTGAGGAATCTTCATTATTTTTGTCTTTCAATACTGCTTTTTTTGTTAATTTAGGAACTACTTTTTTCGTAGTATTTTTCCCTACACTACCTATTTTTCTTTTGACACTATTAGCTTTCTCATTTTTTTCTTGAACAGATATTTCCAATTCCATTTTGTAAGGAGGGGATGTTAAAATTGCTGTTTTTCCTCGTTTTCGCTGAGGGCGTTTTGCAACAGAAGTTACTTTAGGAATTGGCTGCAAATCTTGCGGCGATGCAAGAGGAAATATATTTGGCTCTTGTAGAACTACCTTTTTCGGTGTTTTTTTACGAGTTGGAGGGTCATCAGGCATCCACGAACATTGTGGTAATGGAAAAGAATCATTGTTGATGGTTTTCATTGGCACACGTGAAGGCGGAGTTGTCTCTACTCTATTTTTATGGATCACAGATTTTTCTGGAGTCTGATGGGCATTTTCTCCTAAGGATTACTGTTCATTGCCTTCATCGTCTAAAGGGATATCTGTCGTAGAAGCTGGTAAAAAGGCACTTTCTTCAAAAACATTTTCATTCGGTGGCCAAATTCCAGTTGTTTTGAAAGCACCCATAGCATTTTTCATTGTTGCTGCGTTCACATAGGCAGCACCAAAAAGAGTCGAAAGTTGCCAAAGTGTTACGACTTTTCCTAGATTACTTCTTAGCCATACTCTTACTTCATTTTCGTAGTAGTTGCTGAGAGGTTTCATAAAGCTGACGTCCAGAGGTTGCAACTTGTGCGAACAATGCGGTGGTAAACAAAGCAGAATCACTCCATTTTCTCGGGCATAGTTATTAAAGTCAAGATCTTTTGTATGACGGCCATCACAAATTAAAAGTACGGCGTTATCTTTTGAAGCCCCGGAAAATTGAACAAATTTTTTAAACCATCTGAAAAAAATATCTCCAGTCACCCAACCAGAATCACTTGTTTCAACCATAGAACCAGGTGGCAAACCAATTTCAAATTCAGGACGTTTTCTTTTTCTGGGAAAAATAAGGCAAGAAGGAATATAACTTCCCGAAGCTGAGCAACAAATTTCAGCGGTCACGGTTTCCCGCCTCTCTGCAGGTGTGAGAACTCCTACTTGGCGTTTTCCTTTAAGTGCTAATATCCTCGAACGTCCCTTTGGATTTACAGTGATACCTGTCTCATCAAAATTGAAAATCTTCTCTGCAGTTAGTTGATACCTATCGATAATACTTGTAAGCAAACCAAAGAACTGATTCACAGCAACCTCATTGAAGCCCATTGCTCTAGCTCCAATTATATGATCCAGTTTTACAACGTACGGCGTTTATAACTTTATGCGGAACAAAGTCAAACTAACGTTCGCCCGATTCGTGCTGCTTCTATTGCAGTGAAAGGTATTGGTAGTGGGAATAATGCGTCTGAGATTTGGCGGGTTAATTCGAATGGAATTCACGTAAAATGGCGGTATCCCGTTATGCCCCAGTAACCCATTTTGCCCTAGATGCCCCTAGACTGAGACCCAACGTTTTTTTAATAGTTACAGCTGCCACTTTAAGCATGTAAGAAGTATACAAAATAGCAATTGAACTCGTTCCAGAAGAATTACATTAACTCCATTTATTTTCAGGAAAATCACATACATTTAGTGTTAAAAATGAAGTAACGTTTGGGAAGTAAAGATTATTAACCGAAAAATTGTCAACATTTCCTTCTTAAAATCTTATTAAAAGGACTATTCTTAATAATTGTAGAGATTAGAAGCAAAGATATGCACGAGAATATACGGACTTAATTAGGTACTAGCATTGATTAATAAGTTGAATATTAATCAATGGTACTAGTAATACTTACGTAAAAGACCGGTTGATGTAGATCGTTATAAATCATGTCAGTAGTAAATGTTTAATAAGTGCACTTAGCCTCTTTTCCTTTTAACCCCAAAACATATTTGTTAGTAGTTCCATAAAAATAAAATAACGTATGGTGTTCACCTTATACATGTCAAACACGATAGCATTTAATAAAATAGTTAGTGTTAGTACAGTAATTCTCCAACATATGTGTAGAGCATAATAAAATCAAAAACAACTGATAACAACGGGATAGATCTGAACACGACTGCACTAAAGATAGAAAATTCAGCTTTCAGAGTTCCATAATTTTAAACTTTGAACTTTGATTGAAGCTATTGTTAACAGAGAACATGAAAAGGAATAAAAATTACATTAAATGTGTACATCAAAGCTTCATTCAACTTTTAAATTTTATTTGCAAATTGGCTTTCACTAGAACGAAAAATGAAAAAAAATAGGTATTTGGTTTTGAAATAAAATATTATTTTAAGATTTATGCAAAGTAATATAAACGGAAAATGTTAATTTATTGAAAATGCAGATTCAGTTTTAGGTATGAAAAGTTATGACTAGTTTAAATTGACTAAACTCGATTTAAAATTGCATGTTCAGCATATCTTTGAAGTTCCTTGCATCTTGCAAGAAAATATGCATATTCTGTACTATTTAAGCAACTCATTGAATTTTTAAACTAGGATGACTAAGAGTGTATGAAATTGGTTTAACCAATAAATTGTTTAAAACATTCACAACCACGTATTAGTTATACTTGAAACCTCGTAATTAATCTTTAATTATTATAGTGACAAAACTTACATTTAACGTAGATGTAAAACCATAACCCTCTTTAAAGGGCTACATCATTGGAAAATACTTGAACATTCACGTGCAAATTTCCGGCAAGTTCACCTTACAACAAATTTGATGTGGCCAGCACAAAACTTTTATCTTCTTAGTTCATGATATATTGGCAAATAAGGGCAATAGTTTATCAACCGCGATATTTTTTTTGTACGATTGAGCTTTTTCGTTTATTTACCATATCTGTTTCCAAGACAGTAGGATATGTTTACTGATTGCGAGGCTCAACTCGTCGGTAAGTATTTTACTTACCGGCATCTTTTACTTACCAACGTAAAATTATACGTTTACATTCATACATAATTACCACTTATATTTCACAACAATAAGAACACAAAATTTGGACATTTCTATTTAAAACGTCATTTTCGACTTTTCGTTTATTTATTAGAAATTAAATAATTTCAATTGTGGTAAATTTAACACAATCGTGCAAAAAAACAGTATCAGCATCACGAACATTAGGGGTTGCACCGGTCTCCGGTCAAATTGGAGGCTTCGCTATTGCGCAGCCTCCAAACATGGCCGTCGACCAGTAAACGTCCCTTACTGTTGTTAATACTCAATATACAATTTTACGCGACTATACTCTATCTGGTTGTTTACCTCGTCTGTTCCATGACGGTAAGTTTTGTTTACTAGTTGCTAAGGATAAGTATTTTAGCGTTCTAGAACGGTAAGTAAATTTATTCAATTTTAAATAATAACAATTTTTATAATCTATCTATTAACATAAATATTGAAAGTACAATTACTACAGTTTCTAATTGTCACCGGAAGCTTATTATTGCGATGAAAAATTTCAGTACCATCCACTGAAACCTCGTGCGACTCTTGTGAGTTTCCTTGTCCCAACAACTAATGTACCATTTCCAATAACCTGATTAGTGCATTTCCCATTTCAATAATTTAAAAAGAAATTATTTCGGATTTTTTGGACGGAGATTTTTATATTTGTAATATATGTACAAATAGTTAACTTTACTATGTACAATGTTAATAACAGCAAATAATCGCTGAATATTTGCCTTCGTTTGGGGTATTTTTACAATGATTAATCCATCACGTTCCTCAATGCCTTCTATTTTTGTATTATATAACTCTTGTCATCTACATGCACCAGCTATTCCTAATATCATTCCTACCTATAAAAAATATAATAATTTACTAATGTATCTTTACTTTAATATGTAATCTACTACCTTGTGTGCAAGAAATTTTTCAGATTCACTTAAAATATTCATTCTAGTTTTCAATATTATTTTCACAAAAAAACTGTAATGGCTGCCGTTATTTACAAATTGTTATAGCAACGAAATACAAATTTTTACATTAAGACAACTTGATATAACGAGACTAGTATACATATGTACCGGGTGTCCAGATAAGAATGCGAAGTGCTGTTTCTCGGAAACAATTCGTCGTAGAGAGTTTAGGTAAACAATTTTAACTAAAGTGGCCAAACAAAACCGTAGAAAATATTTTCAAATTTGCAAGATGACTGCCAGTGGGCGTAACCGCCATCCTAAACCTTTAAAGCGATTTACTGAAATCCACCTGAAATGTACCAAAAAATTATATGCTTTTTAAAGCTCAGCTTTATTCGAGTAATTTTTGTTTGGCGTGTCTATTAAAATAAAGTGGTGGGGGTGATTCAGTGATTTTTTATATAAACAGCTGTAACTCCTAAACGACTGAACTGATTTTAATAAACTTAGTCTTGTTGGAAAGAGAATTTATTATTCCATCAAATCTATCTTAACTGTAATATGTATAATTTTTAGTGATGCCGCTATAGCGCGTTTTTTAATATAAAATCGGAAAAGTGAAACATTCTCTAAAAAATTAAACGCAATAATACGACTTTTTTTTGCATGAAAATGAGACGAATTCATCCCTAAATAAGTTTGTGAAAACTGCATCTTGATATCTTATTCCTACCCTAAAATATCGAAAAAAGAAAATTTAGTTTTTATAAAATTTATTACACGGGTATTTATTCTTATTCATTTGTCTTTTTTTAAGATTCAATGAAAAATTTCATCATTCAAGTCTTCAAAATGCGGCATTGACTAAGAGATTATACTCAGCTCGATATCCAGATCGGCGTCTACGCGATGCGAGAATTTTTCCGCGTTTAGTACAAAATTTTTGTGATACTAGAAGCTTTCGGTCAAAGTTGCGAAGAGACTCGGCTAGAAGAATGGAAGACGATATTGTTAATGTCTTAGCATACGTGTCATTCAATCCCCGCGTTAGTACGAGAGCAATGTCTCTCGCGTTGGTTATGTCACGAACTACTTTTCATAACATTTTATCATAGGTTGTAACACCCTAAGTGGTGTACAATAATTACAGTTTTTAATCGCCCTGTTTGCTAGCTCTCGGATCTCAGGTGAGGTTCGGTTTGCAATTTTCAACACTACATTGTATGTTGGGTTGCCTGGATGTAGAATCAAATAACGATATATTAAGAATATATAATTTAAAGGTTAATCAAAAATATAATACTTATAATTACAAAACATAACTAACGATTCTTTTAATTACAAAGCACAACTAATTTTCTTCTACTTAAACTTCAATTAATTTCCGTTCTGGGACTCGGTACCTGACTTCGGGTTTGATCGTAAGCTGTAACAAATGTTATTAATCCGGTGTATCTTCCGAGGTTCGTTTTGTATTCAGGGGGTTAATAATTAATTAACAAGAATGACTTGTGGTCAGGTTAATAGAGGGGTGACGATAAATGCAGTGAGTGGTTTGGTGAAAATGGAATAACTTCCCTCAGGTGAGATATGGATCTTATTTTTAATTTTTCCGTTAGGTTAATTAATAAGGGTAGTCATTAATATAGGGTGAAATCTAGGTGGCTTAAGGGATTAAATCTATTGCATATAACTGGTTGATGTAGATGGGAAAGTTGTGGTATTTAAACTGGTTAGGATAACCTTTGACCTACAATAGTATTTGTACTTATTGTAATCACCTGTTTAGTGGTATTTTATTAAAATTTGGATGTTTGGAATGAGAATTAATTCTAACGTGTATTATTAAAATAGATGGCACACAATTGTAATAAATGAACTATGTATAATAAAATGTGATTTAGTACTGTTCTGGAGTATTAGGATTAATCGGAGAATTACAGGGAGAAATTTTAATATCAAGTGTAAATCGTGTGCAATGGAAATGTGATATACTAAATTATGTTTAATAATTAGTACTGGAGTTAGACTATGTAAAATTAGTCGGTTGTTTGTTCTTTTGGGTGTTGTGAAATTACAGGACCATGTGAGTGGATAATTTGTTTCGAGATCAGGTGATAGGAATTTATACCAGGATTCAAGAGGGTGTAACCGAGAGAGGATAAAGGGTAAGTGGTATTCGGATAAGGGTCTGGTGATGGTATAAATTTTATTTTGAGAGTCTGGATTATCAGGGATATTGAATGGTCTCTATACACCTTTCGTGGTAGTAACCCGAATAGATGTTAGATAAGGTTCAGGTGTGTAAGAGGATAATAGGGAATATTATAGGGACAGGATTTATACTAAGATGGTAACGGTATGGGTATGAGATTGAGATTCTGGATTAAATGGATATTGAACGGTTTCTATACACCTTTCGTGGTAGTAACCCGAATAGATGTTAGATATGGTTCAGGTGTGTAAGAGGATAATAGGGAATATTATAGGGACAATTATAGGGAGATCACAATATAGGATTACCTTACAATTGGGGTCGAAACCACCATTAATAAAGTAATTCTATTAACAATCTTTATCTATCCTTCGAGGTACGTACACCGATAGGGCAGATCTGAGATTGTTTCTCGGATATTAGGAATTAAACAGGAAAGGGTCTTCGTAAAGTAGCCTTACTTCTTGGGGCCGCAGCCACCAGTAGTAGAACCACGTTACTAGGTAACTACTTACTACTCCTCGTGGTACGAACACCGAGAAAGTGCAAATAGCTACTTACGGTTGTGGAGGATTGTTATGAACTGATACTAGGGTATCGATAAATCAGGAAATGGGTCAGGCAGGTTAGAATGTAATTAGGACAGGCAGGTTATTTTAAGCAGGCAGGTAATTTGAGAGTTTCTGGTAATAATTTCTAGATCAAGTAGAATAGGATTCGAATTGAAATAGAATAGGATGAGTGAAGGTGTGTGTGGGTATTTATAGGAGATTTGCTAGGAGAGGGAAAAGTAGTGGGAAACTGATAGGATTTATAAACAATACTACATTCAGTTTAAGGAAATAAATAGGAAAGAAGTTTTGATAGGAATTTCTGGACTAGGATTGGATAATTATTATGTAATGAATTTTTAGGATCATTACAAGGTAAGTTCTTATATCACTGAAAATATTAATTTACATGTTTCACAATGTGTTTGTAATTTCAAATTTATAGAATGCATCCGTATCATATGGTTTTACATCAAGCCTTACATGACGAATACTGAACTGACGAATAGATTATTGTCATTGGATGTTGGGCATGATCAGGGAAAATAGAGGATTTTTATCTTAAATTTTTTGGACGGATGAGGTCACTTTTAAAAGTGATGGAAACGTTAATTTGCATAATAAGGTTCATTGTTTTGACACCAATCCTCACAGTTTGCACGAGGTCCAACATTAAGGTATTTGGAGTGTTAGTGTGTGGTGTGGCGTCCTTGACGGAGCTATTATACGTCCCTATTTCTTTAATGAGCCACTAAATGGTGCCGTGTTTCTTGATTTTCTGGTAAACCAATTACCTATTTTACTAGAAGATGTGCCCTTGCCATTACGGCAAAATATGTTTTTACAACTAGATGGCTGCCTAGCATATTTTTCAATAAATGTGCAAGTACTTTTAAATTTAATATATCACCAGAGGTGGATTGGACGAGGAAGTCTATTTCCTTGGCCACCCCAATCCCCAGACTTAACCTGTTTGGACTTTTATCTATGGGGTCGGTTAAAATGTATTGTTTACGAAACTCCACCAACAACGAGAGACGACCATTCGTTGCCTGGCAAGAGCAGAAGTTGAAGCTGCTGTAATGTCCACGCGTGAGCGGCTCCAACAATGCATCGAGATCGATGGGAAACCATTCGAGCATTTAAGTAGGTACTTGATACCTACTTAATGCCTACTTAAGTAGGAATTATTGCACAATCCGTCCTTTTTAGGGCCATAAATAAAATTAATAAAAGGAATTCCGCAAATTTGGAATAATACCTTTCTAAAATAAATATTATCATCTTATTACATTCAATTTTTGAAATTATGAAATCTTTTATTGTTTAAAAGTTATAAAATGCCGAAATTTTTTATTGAATCTTGAAAAAAGAGTAAATACCGGTTTAATATTGACTTTTTCAAATTTTATAATAACTGAAGTTTCTTTCTTCCATGTTTTAGGGTATGAATAAGGTATCGATATCCGGTTTTCACTAACTTATTTAGGGATGATTGCATCCCATTTTTATGAAAAAAAAGTCATATTGTTACATTTAATTTTTTAGAGAATTTTGCAATGTTCTGAGATCATATTAAAGAACGCGCTCTAGCTGCATCACTAAAAATTAGAGATATTACAGGTAAGATGTATTTGATAGAACAATAAATGCTTTTTAGAAGAAGACTAAGTTTATTAAAATCAGTTCAGTCCTTTAGGAGTTACAGCTATTTATTTAAAAAATCAATGAATTACCCCCCACCACTTTATTTTAATAGATACGCCAAACAAAAATTACTCGAATAAAGCTGAGCTTTAAGAAGCATATAATTTTTTGTTAAATTTACTAGGTGAATTTCAGTAAAAAATCACCTTAAAAGCTTAGGATGGCGGTTATGCCCCCTGGCACTTATCTTGCAAATTTGAAAATATTTTCCACGGTCTTTCTGTGGCCACTTTAGTTTAAATTTTTACCTCAACCCTCTACGACGAATAGTTTCCGATAAACAGCACTTTGCATTCTTATTTGGCCACCCGGTACATATAGTTATTTATTAAGTACATATTTAAATCTTTTTAATAAATTTAATTGCGCAAGAAACGTCATAAGCATCTCGAACATTAAGGACTACCGATCTGGGACAGTAATTGGAGTCGTCGCTTCGCTTCTCCTCCAAACAATTGTCTTCGATCGGTAAAATGTCCTTACTGTTCTAGATACCTAATATACTATAACGTATTCCAATTTGCTCTTATATTTGATATGAAATAAAACACATGCAATCAATTAAACATATAAAATACTTATCTTTTTTGGATTTTTAATGGTGTATTTTATTTTATATAATCTGAACGTTTCGATAACACTTATGGTTATCTTCGTCAGCAGTAATATCTATTAAAATTGTTAAATATGTTGAAACAATTTTGTCAACAGTAAAAACACAAGAGCTTTTATTTTACCGGATATATTTCTCTTTGTAACGAAATAATTTTACGAGAAAAACTGACATGGCAAATACCCAATGTCAGTTTTTCGAGTAAAAACACTGATGGAAACATTTTGACTTAAAAAGAAATTTATTCTTAAAATAAACGCTCGAGTGTTTTTTGGCAAGACAAATTAACGACAGAATATATAAATGAATTTTGTATGTTTCAATACCAACAAAAATTTATAATTATAGCTGACAGAACAATCATTAAAGTGACGTACCGACGCGACGGACGACTAGATGTAGTCTGATTATTGCTATCAAACTGACAAAAACGTCATTATTAAATGGCACATTTTATATTGGAGTTAATTTATCAAAATTGAAAACTGAAAACATAAACATCAGCCTGCTACATTTTAACAATTTAAGAGACGTACTTTAGTAAAGAATAACTAGGTAATTAAAAATTAAATATTGTTAAACTGTCTTAAAGATAACAAATCAGAACACCCTCTAACGACCGAAGGCTAACAATGAAAAATGTTAGCCAAAAAACACATTTTACAAAATTTAATCAAGTTTTTCACAACTTTACACTTTCATCATAACTTGATTAAATTTTGTTAAATGTGTTTTTTGGCTGACATTTTTCAATGTTAGCCTTCGACCGGTGTTCTGATTTATCATCTTTAGGACAGATTAACAATATCTAATTTTTAATGACTTAGTTTATTCTTTACTAAAATTTAATTCTATAGTTGGCTTTGTATATTTCTGAAACCGTTATATTAATAGCAGACTGATGTTTATGTTTTAATTTTTCAACTTTGACAAAATTGTTACAACATCTTTAACAATTTTAATAGATACTACTACTACTGACGAAGATAACTGTAAGTGTTATTGAAACGTTCAGATTGTATAATTTAAAATACACCATTAAAAAACCCAAAACAGATATGTATTTTATCATGTGTGATAATGGTGAAAGTTTACATTTTCATAATTAAGCATATACATGTATTCAAATTTTTGTATTTTACACTTATTTACAATATTTAGGGGAGCTACCAATTATCTGTTCTGATTTCCAGAAACCCAAGGTTCAGACAGACCTGTGAGAGGTGCGATAAAGGAGTGCCGCTAGCTCTTGATTTGTAGCCGGTGTGGCCGTGCGGTTCTTTTCAAAAACAATTAGTAAGATGGTAATAATTATGGGCGCACCTAACTCACTACTAATTCGTGTGCAATTGCGCCAAAAAGTGTTGAAGGTGTTAGCTCAGTCTCCCTCAATATCTTGTAACGTACAAAAAATTCATCTGCGTAAATTCTGTTAAATTGCTAAAAAAATTATCTACTTTAACTCCTTCTCTATATGTACTAAACGCACTATTCGTACGATTCGTGTGTAACACATTACAGTAATTTTACATGTCTTCTATTGTGTAATTTAACAAAATCCGATTCATGTTAATAATTCTATCAAAAGTAAATAGGTATGACATCTGTGGGCGTGTAGCCAAACTCTGTACTACATAATGGTTGTAAACACCAATACTTTAAGTTAGTTTACGAAATTCTCGTAAGAGGGCGAGGTTTAAGGTATCAAATAACCAATAGGAAATTGTTTTATTGAACATAAATCTAATAGATCAAAAATTCAGTTTTGATAACAAAAATTTTCACTTTCTTCTCCGCCATTTTGTGACGCTACGAAAATTTTGTGATTTCTTTTACACTTTCTCTACTAAACGAAATTATTTCGGATTCTGGTAAAAGATTTCAAAACAATAGGAATTCCTACCAAATTTGCTAATCCTATTGATCGCAAGCTTTGCGGATTTCAAACAAAATTTGGTCGTGTCCAATAAGGGGTAAGAAGTACAGTTCTCTCATTTGGTACTAATTTAAAATCTTTCTTCTTAGGGAACGGAACACATACAATCTACAAATATAAAGCTTTAGATTCGAACCTATCAGGCTCGTTTTAACATTTATTGCACGCCTTACGACATAGTGGTAAGTTCATAAACCTTTCTATCTTCGTGCTTACCTACCTTTACTTTTTTTAGCGGTTTTGTGTTGGTTTTGTGCTGGTGTTGTGTTGGTTTGGCGTTGGATTAGTTTTGTATTAGCTTCGATTAGATTCAATTAGATTAGAATAGATTATCTATCGATTTGGGGAGTTAGAAGGAAAAATTACTCTTCTTGCGAACCTACTTTTCCTCATCTGTAACCTTCCGGTAACTTAAATGTGAAGTTGGATTGGCTACGCTAACATAAGCCATTGGACATATCATATCGGGAGCGCTGCACCTGCTTAAGTGGCTGTCCCATCGCTAGAGTAAGAACTCTTGACATCAGATAAGGTCAGGGTGTTTATCCGTATTACTATATGTACTACTTCCATTATTTTCTGCGAATGAAGGTATAGATTTCATTTAGGATTAATAACCCTAAAACTGCTCACCTTAATTGTATCTGTAAATATGATCAGCAACCTCTAGCTAACATTGATTGATTTAGTATCGTACTACCTTCCTAAGCATATACTTTACTATTAGTTTCATTATCTGGGTAATATTAGAATTTACAGCTTTACTTAGTGATTAAAACTACCGTTATGTTTAATGTAAATGTCAGCTGCGCGGCCGACGAGCTTCATTATATAAGTATGCGCGTCACAATTTAAGTAACTGGATGTGTCTAAATAGTAGCATTGAATCTAAATTACCTGTGCCGAAATTATTACTTTCATTGTTGAATGTTTCTTTTCTCATCAAAGATTTCTTTGCTTTATCAAAATTAGGTTACGAGAACGATTTGGTTACTCAATTATTTATTTCTGGCTCTTTTCTTCCTAAATATTTGGTTATTGGTTTAGTTTTTCTCAGAAATAAATAAGTTTGGGTTAATTGAATAGTCCCCATTTTCTTTCAGCAACCGCTTTAATTGGGCGGTTAAGTACTTAAATATTAATGTGTTTTATATATATGTCAATAAGTATTACTTATCTATACAATAATTTTAGGGAATACTTCTGCTATTCGTGTACGCTGCGGCAAGTATTAGTCATTATTCTGTGTTTCATTCTCTTGTTATCTAAAACCCTTGTTGTAGCGAGAATCTATGTTTTCTTTCGGTGTACACAATGAAAGGTCTTTCATTATGCAAAGGAAACGTTTTCAGTTAATTATTTAAACTTTTCTCTAGAACTAATTGATTTTGGGTTGCGTATAGTTACCCAGCAACTTGCTAAAGTACTGTAAACATTTTTGTTTTACTTATTGGGTATTTGAGTCAAATTGGGGGTTATTCTGGCAATAATACTACTTCGGTTCTTGCATTAAGTATATTGTAATACAAATATTTTTTTTCTTAATTATTAACAGAAATTGACACATATGTGAGATAATCGAAATTTGTACAATGTTAATATAATTTTGTTTGTTCTGTGAGAATAAGTTCTACAGGTTTGAAAAAGTAATTAACGATTGCAATTAAATTTACTTTTACTACGTTACTTTGATAGTTTTATTTGGTGAGTTTTCTTCCTCCTTTTTCTCTTCCTTAGTTCCTTACCCATCCACTGTACCACCGTGTATCCAGGAGTAGGGATAACGGTGTGGCCTAGCGTAGAGGGGCGATTCCTGGCGCCCAAAATTACTGCAAGCTTATTCCCCTACGCACGATCCGTTCTGAGCAAGCGGTAGTTAAAGACCTACGGCTGGGTAGTGAACTCTTTCTCTGTCTCCTTTGATAATAGACACACCCACGCATCCAGTGCCTCCGACGAACTGAGCTCCGGCATTCTGTAATCTGTTGCCTCTGCCTTATTGGTACGTAATAATCTTATCCTTACTTTCACTATACTGACTGATCTCACTCGTATTATTCAAATAATTAAACAAAGATTTAACAAACTTAGAACAACAAATTTTATTTTTCAACATACAATTATATATTTCTGGTTGGTACTTCCTTTTCCACAAATGTTAATTACCAAAAGAATAGCTAGATTTGGAAACTTTTCCAAATCAAGTCAAAATCCAACCTACCTACTAACATATAAATCTTTACAGAAAAAAGTAATATTAAACACGATTATATCGAGATTTCGTAATTTACGTACTGGATTTTCTTTTTTTTACCAAAATATATTTTCATATCTTCATTTCATTGGTTTTCTATCGATGCTTTGTATACAGGGTGATTCGCGAGGAAGTGGCAATATTTTAAAAATATGTCGAGAAAGCCAAAATAAGTAAAATAAACTCATATGTTTAAGTCCGATTTTCATTTGTTTCAGGGATAATTGACTTTTCTTAAAATGTTCAAATCTCATCAATTTTTTGCCTATTACGAATGTACTGTTGATGTATTGACCTTATGCACGTAATTCTGAGACTGATAATCCAGAAAGGAATTACTTTTAAAATAATTATTGCCCTTTTAGTAACTTTAAATTTGGCGGCTAATAAATTCTCTACCAAGAACGAATTCTCACTATCGCCAATATTGCAAAATTCCCTAACAGGGTATTTACTTTTAAGAGTTAGATTTTCTGGATTACGCAACCAGAACTTATGTGTAATTAGTAAAGTAGACTGAAATGAACAACTGATAGTTGTTAAAGTGACAGTTGTATCAACATAATAGTTTTATGAAGTTGTAAAATGTCTATAATAATTTAGTCATATAACAATATGCCGATATGATATTATCCGTTTATGGGTTACTGTAATGGTAGTAATAGTTCGTGCATGTGGAGGAGTATCGACGTCGTTTTCCGAATCGAAGAGTTCCTAACAAGCGAGTATTTCAAATTTCTGTTATTTACACATGCCGGCGAATACTGGGACATTTCAAGTGCAAGTATTGTTTCTGAAAGAGAACATGGAATCGCTGTTGGACTTGAAGAAGATATTCAAATGGAATGTGGTAGACGAAAATCCAGAGATTAAGGCAGCATCGAATCCAATTTGAAATACCACAAACAATGGCTTGGAAAACACTTAAGCAAAGGTTTGAACAGCTTATCATTTGCAAAAAGTACAAAAAACTCCACGAAGGCGATTATCCTTAAGGCTCACATTATTTTGTCATTGATTCGGGATAAACAGAAGATTGTGTAAAGACATTTTGTGGTCTGGATGAAGCTCAATTGTACGCTGAGATGGAATTAACAATTGCCTACAATTAATCATCGATGGTCGGACAAGAAAATCCCATGCATACGTATAGAACATTCAAATTTCCAACATCGATTTAGCATTAACGTTTGGTCGCGGTATTCTAAATGATCAATTAATACGGTCCTTTCGTATTAGATGCGCGCCTTACTAGGACAAGGAATAAAATTTACGTTTTTAGAAGTACCATTTAGTAAGAAATATTGGACGTTTAAGCACCTTTAAATATTCGACAACGTAATTATCTTCCAATATGATGGAGCGCCTCCTCACATATATCAAATAATGTACGAAAATTTTCTGGATTTTTAATTTTTAAGGTAAATTATAGTAAGAATTCCACGTACTCTTGAAAATTTTAAAATTTACTTTTAGTTAAATTTAAAAATTAATTTTTTGCTGTTTTTTATTAAATTTATTACAAAGTAATAATTAAACTTTTATAAAAATAAATAAATAATTTAAAAAAAAAAAAAAAATTATATTTTATAAAAAATTAATTGCTTTTTTTTAAAGTAAATAATAAAAAATAGATTTTTTAATACCACTTTCGGCGATCTTTGGATTGGCAGAGGCGGTCCGCTTCCTTGGCCACCGAGATCACCGGATCTCACTCCCTCGATTTTTGCCTTTGGGGATGGATGAAGTCGTTAGTTTATGCTACCAAAGTGGAAACGAGGGAAGCGTTACTAGATCGCATCCTTAATGCAGTAGCTATCATTAGAGCGAACAATCGTTCATTGAAACTCGCTACTAGTGCAGTTTATAAACGCGCAAATAAGTGTATCCAAGTGGGTGGTGGTGTTTTCGAAAATTTTTCGTAAATTAATGCTTCGAACATTTTCGTAAATTAATGCTATTTTGTTTATTTTTGTAATTGATTTTGTAATAAATTTTGTTTGCTTTTAAATATCTCTGAAACAAATGAAAATCGGACTTGAACATATGAGTTTATTTTACTTATTTTGGCTTCCTCGACATATTTTTAAAATATTGCCACTTCCTCGCGAATCACCCTGTATACAAATATCGACGCTAAATAATAACATATATTGTCTGTAGATCTCTCCTACTTATTTTACTTTAAATTACAATCAATTATGCACAACTTGCAATTCCTCAATGAGAATACTGATAACATTTTCTAATCGGCAACACTGCTCCTTAAAATTTATTCTACAGATACCATTTACAGATTTCCTAATGCTACTCATACACGATTTGATTAATATGGTGGCTTGGGTTTTAACCATTTTTACTTTATATTGCATGAACCTTATTTCAATGAGAATGAATTTTACTTTTGCTTAAATGATGGTTGCATGTGCTTTTTAATTTTATCAATTTTGCTTTATTTCGTTTTACAAAGAGTGAAATTTTTCGTTGCTATAAATATGCTTAGTGTTAGTATAACACACGCTTTCAACAATGAATATTTTCAAACTGATACTCAAATCTTGGTGAGTTCATTAATACTAAGACAACAACTGTTAATTATTTTATATCCGACAGATAACTAACTAAACAATAAAATAAGTATCAATTTAACTAATGATTCGTAATTGAATAATTTAATCGTAGTTGTTGCATACGATATCCAATGCACTAATCTACATCCCACGATCAAGGTTACCAACCTGTATTCACAGATGAGAAACGTCCACTTGAAACTTACTTGGGGTTCGCTCACGGTTCCACTAGGTATAATCGAACATCGATACGCTCATCAATGAAATAATCCTCCACACAATTCTCCACTTTTCAATTTACATCCAATTACTTGTGCGGATCATGTTACTTATCCACTATTATGTACAATGAAAATAATAAACTCAAAAACGTAAAAACTTAAAACGATGAATTCAAAATAAAATCGTAACCGAAAACTGTACGATACAATGCAATCGTAACAAAAACGTAGTACAAAAAAATACGTAGGAGAAAAAAATAGGTATCAGAAAAAAAAGTAGCAGAAAGAAAATACGTAGCAGAAAAAAGACCCTTCGTCGAAGGGTTTTCAGGTGACGCTACTTCTCGACAATTGTTAAGTTTTTTGATCCCCATTATGTCGGGTGCTGACTGAATATCATACAAAGTACCAATAACCAATGTCCAAGCCTGCTGGGTATTATGGCATGATCCTTAATCAAGGTAACTCTTGAAAAGCAGTTAATAACCATAATTCACCCTTTTAACAAATTTCACAGGTCATGCACCAGATGGTCGTGGCAAAAGAGAACTTACCATCCAAAGGTGACCGAAAGTTAGTCTTTATCAGATAACAATTTCAAAATGTGCCAAATGTGGCCAAATATGTAAGGAGAACTTTAGATCCCTGTATTATCCAATTACAAATTACAGAAACCTGTAGTTTTAGTAAACTCTAATAGATGTTGTATATGTTGTATTTCTCCCACAGATGACTAACGACAAATACAAAATTCCTATTTATTCAACTATTTACAAATTTTTTATGCTAACATTTACATTTTAATACACATAATGACAACTAATAAATTCAAACGTTAGTACGACTACATCGTTTCCCTATATACTCCGGATCATTCTTAGAATCGTAATCATAATCATAACGTAATATGTATCATAAAATAAAATTTATGACATATGCCATATACATGGCTAAATATATTTATTTAGTAAACACGTTTCTGTTTACATAATATAACATATATAATCCTTAGTTCGAGGTTCTCTTCAATACAATTCGATTCGATTTAAATTCACATGTTCAAATACTGGCATTCCATTTTCTCTCGTTTTTGACAATATTAAGGATTAATTGTCTTTTAGTTTTGACATGACTACTTACATAAGATACTTAAATTAATTTTTAACGCTTACTTAGTCTTATAAAACCTTATAAAAACGTGTCATATTACATTATCCATAAATGGAGTGCGTATGGTGAAAGTTATAAGTTGAGAGCTTTTCCGATACACACAAGTATTATTTTAGGAATTTTTATTTTTTAGAGCTTAGCTGTTACTCTACAAAAACTATAATAACGAAACCTATTTTTTAAGTTATTGTGTCAACAAACACCCACACAAACACACACACGCACACACTCACACACGCGCGCGCGCACGTACGCAATCACGCACGCCTGCACAAACGAACGGACACACGCACATATCCACACACATACACGAACCGACGCATGTACCCCCTCGCCTTACATCCTTCTGTCTTAAAAGTTTTGTGCTAAATGTGCGGTTACGGCTGCAGAACCATTTTTCCATACATTTTGGGCACCCAAATTTAATTTCATAACTAATGATTAAAACGTAATTACTGAAAGCATAATTCTTATATACTATACAAATTGTAGCATGTTCGCCCAGAAATTAGCCATAAAGAGAATCCACTGTCCCTTGAATTGTACACAATTTCCTAACGTGTTAAGCACCCTTGTTTTAATATAACTGTTAAATTAATATCACCTAGAATGACCACCTGCTATTCAAATAACCAAGTCTGTTGTAGCACCCGAATCAGCGCGATACAGCCCAAAGTGCAATCCATAGGGATCAAAAGGATTCAAAATTTGACACCAGAATATTTTTATTTTTATTATTATTCTGATACCGTTTAATTTCGTTTATGTACAAAATTATCCTAATTTCATTTTTGTTAATTTACCTGTTATATATATATATATATATATATATATATATATATATATATATATATATATATATATATATATATATATATATATATTAATTGTAAATATCTTTGTTACAACTTACTTTGTAGATTTTTATATAAGAGCAGGCAAGCCATCAAACACTTCTGAGGTGACAATAGAGAACCCCCCCCCCCTGAAGAGTAAGAGCTAGTCAGACAAGGGCAAATACAAAACGTAATTGTACACTCGTAAGGGTGTTACAATATGTTATGATTTTTTTCCGAAGCAGTTGAATATTCTTAGATTCGAGCTTGGTGCCTTTAATGTACAAGTCTGACACCTTCACCACTCAGCCACTGAGTAATCTAATACATATTTTTTAGAACGCATGTTACGCCGTAACTTATTGCGCCGGTGTATTACACTTAAGTTATTCAAGTCTTCTTTTCAGACCTGTTCGGTGATTCTTGAGGGCCTTGCAGGTTTTTTTAACTTTTTATCGAGACGATTTGGAGGCGGACTCTGCTTCCGTTATCAACTTTTGTCATGAGAAGGACTGTTTTCGCACTTGAGTCGAATTTATATGTTAGATTTTGTCTCAAGCACTTGAGCATTTGACTGAAGTGCGAAAGCAGTCCTTCTCAGGGTAAAGCCGGATGGCGAAAGCACAGTCGGCTTCTGAAGCTTCGGGTAAAAAGCGAAAAAAAACTGTGGAAATAGACCGATTAACTGAATTAGCATATGCAGCCACAATTACAAAACACTTATAATACAGAACTTCATTATTTATGTTAACTAAGTTGTTATACGTTTACAATGAAATCTATAAAGAGGTTTTAATTACTTCCCAGTCATTAAAGCGATAAGTAATATTAGAAATGAATTTAAGGTAACAAACAAAATACACCCTCGTGCCACACAAAATTAAAAAACACCGAACGCGTTTCGATAGCTACGCTATCATCATCAGCGGTCGCAATAAATAATGCTCAGATATTGTTATTTCAGACGAACAACCGTAGAAATTCAAAACCCACAACGAATAATACAGTGTCATTTCAAATGTCAAAGCAGCCCGAGCACTGCAATTGCAAAAATCTGCGAATAGTTTTACAAGTATCACACATGCTTATTTGGTCTGCTTGCAGTGGTCGGCTGACTAGTTTCTTGTTTGGGGTTGCGTAACTCTATTCATTATTTATTTATAGGTTTTACAGCACTATTATATATTTGAGTGGTTACGTCGATCTCTTGAGTTGCCGGGTGTTGCGTTTTTCACATCCATCCTTCGCGTGAATTTTTGCACGATAAAGCACTGTTTCCGAATAAGTTCGTTACAGATTGTGAAATATCACTTCTATTCTGTATCATTTTACCAACCACCGTGATATTTTGTTTTAACAATTCTTCTGCTGAAGAAATATCGGTGAAAAGGTTAACGATGGTTAAGTTCCTTCAGGAGTTCTTCCAGTGTAAGTTGTTTCACTACCCTTTGGCCCTAATTCTTTTCTGCGGAATCTCCAACCTTCCCAAATAAACGTCAAAATTATAACAATAAAAGTTTTCTGCATCGCAAAATGTCCACATTTTTATTCCGTATTTACCCGATTTACTGTGAATATACATTTTCAATGAACACCGTACTCGAAAAGTAATTTATTTTTAATCGATTGTTCCAATCGAAGAAGGTAATCGGTAATCTCTCTTATAGGCGCTAATTTGTCAGACTTTTTCTTTCATCACGGGTGTTGATGTCATCCAAACGCATTAATCTTAACACACTCTTAATTTTCCCGAAACATTGCTGCTGAATATATGGATGTAGACAGTGTCTCATCCTTCCTCCACAAATGATTTTTATCTTCTGGAGACTCCCTGAATCATCCCATCAGTAATAATGTAACGATAAAATCCATGTTTCATCTTAGTCTACAGCTCTTAATGCTTTTGTTTGTTCCCACTAGACTGAAAGTAAGCAGAAGCTATGTGGTTCGTAAGTTTTATGAAAATGTCGATAATATCATTAAAATAAATAAAGAGAATACTTCTGAATTGTTTTCTATTTTCGTGCTTGTTTGATTCAAGCCAAGATAATTATTAAAAATATGGGGTTTTGTTTTTGATGCAGCTGGCCTTATATACTTCAAAGAAGGTCCAGTACAGTCTTTTTTCAGTAAACCAGTTCTCAATTCCTGTAGTTTCAAAATCGCTTATTTTGTAATCTACATCGGTACATTCTTGGTATACTGCATCACTTTTGTCGTTGCCACTGCCCTCATCAGACAAAATATTATAACTTGTTCAATTTTTTTCCGCAAGGGAAATTTTATCAGGATTCATTCTTATTGTTTATAATGTTACACAGCTATTACAAGTCGAATACCAGAAAGCAATTTTTTGTAAATACTCGAACCGAAACACCAAACACCAGTGCATTGTTCAATATACACATACAAATAAAGTCCAAATTATAATTTACATCACTAACAGGTATTTTCACAACCGTAACAACACTTTAATATAATACAAATTATACTACCACGTTTCGGTAATCAGGAGGTAATTACACCACCCAGCACGCAACGCGAAGGGCCGAAACCGGATCTCTGGTGATCAAACCGGTCTATGTCAAGTACGCCCACAATTTTTTCCAGGAAACTTACTTTACTGAATCTTCGTAATAACTTTTAGGGATACATGAAGCCCAAATTTTTGAGAACGGCGGAATTAATTAAAAATATGAAATTGTGGGTCACTTGAGACTTTAAACACTGCATCTAAGTCAACAAAAAAAGATACTTTATACTTTATGCTTTATGTTTAATTTCACTGTCTCTTATACTGAGGTACGAAATATTACGATAAACTGCAAAATAATAAAAGCAGGGACTATTACGATTTAAGTACCGAAATAATTAAAACTTAAAAATTACATAGTAATACCCTGACGAAAATCATTAACTCGTGTATTCGTGAAAACACCTTTCCCATGGCTTTGAAATTATCCTGTCTAGTTCCGTTATTTAAAAAAGGTACTACTACGGACAAAAGCAACTGTGCCCAATTTAAATCATCCTTTTGATTTGTACAATTTATTTCCAAGCGCAATACCAATTTCGCAAGGGACGATCTGCAATCGATGTAGCCCTTGATTTGATCAAAGGGATTTATTTTACTGTGGAAAATAGAGAGCATAATACTAACATTCCTGTACTAGTAAGTTTTTTATTGTTTTCCTATGCCATCCTGCGGGAGTAGCTGAGAAATTACCATTTTAGCCCTGATAGCATCACATTGTTATCATCTTTTCCCACTGAAAGATTTTAATTTGTAATTGTGAATAATATCAAATCTGAAATTTGCCCTATAAAGCATGGAGTCACCCAAGGGTCTGTGTTAGGTCCCTTACTCTTCCTAATTTACATAAACGATTTAAGCTGTTATATGACAAATATCAGTAATATATTTCTATTCGATGATGATACTTGTTATTATTTTATGACACCCTTCTTTTTAAAGGGATTGTTATAAACTTACATTTTTTATCTTTACTCGTAGAGGGTGTGAGTTCCTATGTACAGTTACAACACAATCAAACTATTAGTGGAGTTGATCGGCCTATTTACACAGTTTATGCTTTTGGATGCGGTGGTCTTCGTTCCAGACATGTTCAGCGATTCTTGATCTTTCTGTTTCGCCCTTGCGGACGTTGTTCTTGTGTTCCTGAGTTCTCACTTTGAGTGGTCTACTGTCTCTCCTATGTATGCTCTGCCGCATTCGCATGGTAGGTTGTATACACAGTTCTTGGAATTCTGATCTTCATTGTATGGTTTGGTTTTGGTTAGTATTCCCTGAGCGTTCTGGTCGATTTGAAGGCAGTGCGTATCTTGTATTTGCTGCCAATCCTTCGTATTTTGTCTGAGGTACCTTGTATATATGGTATTATCGCTGTATATTTAGGTTCTTCTTTTCGGTTACCCTTTCCTGTTAGGTTAGGTGTTAGATCGGGGTAGCCATTTTCTTTGAGTGTTCTAGCAATATTTTCTTTTTCTGTTCAGGTCCTCTTGTTTTGAGCATATTGTTTTTGCTCTATCGTACAAGCATTTTGCTACGCCTAACTTCACGTTTTTGTGGTGATTGGAGTTGTAGTGTAGGTACCTCCCGTGGGTAGGTTTCCTGTATACACTTGTCGTGAAAGTGTTGTCATTCCTGTGTACAAGTACATCCAGGAATGGCAGTTTTGTTCCGACTCAATTCCATTGTGAATTTGATGGTGGGTGCGCGGCTATTTAGATGATCTAGGAATTCATCTAGCTTATGCTTGCCGTGTTGCCAAACTACGAAGGTATCGTCCACGTATCTAAGCCATATCCTTGGTTTCTCTGTGAATTCGGATATCGCTTGGTCTTCAAAGTCTTCCATATATATATTGCTCACTATGGGTGATAGTGGGAACTCATGCCATCCCAAACTCTTGTTGGTAGAATTTGTCTTCTACCTGGAAATATGTAGTTCTAATGCATATTGTCAGAAGTTCCATTATTGTGTTTACCGAGAGTTGCGTGCGTTCGTCTAACGTTTCATCCTTTTCCAGCTTGTCCCTTATGATAGTTAGTGCCTTATCGGTAGGCACATTTGTGAATAGACTCACAATGTCGAAGCTTACCAGTATTTCTTCGTGGTTTGGTTGGAAGTTTCTGATGGTTTCCACGAAGTGCTGCGTATTCTTGACCATAGATTCGGTTTTTCCCGATAAGGGTGTGATGATACCTAGCAGATAGTGGCTAATGGGTGACAAGGTGAATTTCTCGAGCTCACAATTGGTCTCAGAGGAATTCCTTCCTTGTGGATCTTTGGTAGGCCGTACAGATGCGGAGGTTTGCTGTAGTGTGGGTAAGTCTAGTTCTCTGGTAATCGGAGAACTCCCCTTATGTTTTGCCAGCGTCAGGTATATCCGTCTTTCGATTGATGGTGTGGGGTCTTTCGGTATTTGTTTGTACTCGCCCCGTCTAGTAGTTCTTGGACCTTACTGTTGTAAGTGTCCATATCCATTACCACAGTCGCGTTTCCTTTGTCTGCCGGGAGAACTTTGATCGTTGGGTCATTCTTAAGGAAATGACCGCTCTCCTTTCTAGGTTAGAGAGGTTAGGTTTAGTTCGCCTAGATGAATCCAGGACTGATCTAACCTTACTTCTGTATTCTTCGGCTTCTTCAGGATCTAATTTCATAGCTGTCGCTTCTACTGCGGTTATTAAATCTACTTTCGAATATACCTCGGTGTTATCGCATAGTTCAAGCCTTTGTCCAGAACCTTCATTTCGTTTTCGTTCAACTGTCGTTTAGAGATGTTTATGACAGTGTTTTTCGATTGATGTTAGTTGGTTCTTTCTTCTCCTTCATTAGCTTTTCGAGTTTATTCTGCTGAATTTCCTTGTGAATTGCCTTGGTCTTCGAATATTTACTTTGGTAACCGTATTTATCCTATCAAAGTCTTGCTCGTTCACTCGATTTCGAATGGTTTCTCTAATCTCGTTGGATTGGTGTTCGAGCTGGTACTTCTGAAACGGTGATGTTTGATTCGTTCTTGACTAACGCTTCGTAGCTCTCTTTGCGATTAGTGATATTTTTCGGCTGTGTATCGGAGTTTTGATGTTAAGCCCAGTGGGTATTAATTGTTATCACGGGCTTTGCAGAGGAAGTTAGATGGTTCTCCTCTAGTCTAGCTTGTTCATTGATGTTTCAAGCTTTCTGAAAAGTTGTTTGACTTCGGGGCCGTACGAGTTACTAATTCTGTATTATAAGTGTTTTGTAACTGTGGTTTCTATTAGTGGAGTCGATCGGCCTATTTCCACAGTTTATGCTTTTTGAGCGCGACGTTTCGAAGCGGACTCTGTGTCATCAGGCTTAGTCCTGAGAAGGACTGTTTTCGCACTTGAGTCAATTCATTTGTTATATCTAATTTTCTCAAGCATGACTACTCTCAGATTCGAACTTGGTACCTTTCACTTACTAGTCTGGCGCTTTACCGCTGAGCCACTGAGTAATCCAATATATATTTGTTAGAACATATATATATATATATATATATATATATATATATATATATATATATATATATATATATATATATAACAATCAAACTAAATCAGGCATTTATTCAGGATAAATTAAATTAAAAACACAATATAATGAACAAATCTAAAATAAAACTGCAACGTCAGAGTTGGTAATGAATTATTAATTCTGGAGTACAGGTCCCCGTCTGGTTAGACTGGTAGGTACTCCCTATAACGGCAGGTTCTGCTTGTCTCTAGTTAAATAATTAATTTTTCTTGGATTTTGCGGACTAAGAACCAATTTCTTAGTAAATTGGTGTATTTAATTATTAATTTTACTATTAATCAGGGTGGGTGACTTTTATTTGAAACTAGGGAGTTTGCTTAAGATCGTTAGAAGCTTTTATGAGCATAAAATGGCCGATTTTGTTTACTCTGGTGTTTTTCAATTAAAAGTGAGGAAATTGGTGTATTTTAGTTAGTGATGAATTACGTTTGAGGTGTTTTTTTATACGTGTAAAAGAGTTACGATTACCGCTCTGGGTAATTGAAGTGTATGAAAAAAATTTTTGTTCGATTGTGATTTTTAATTAACCATTGGAACTAATTACAATGTCGATTTTATGGATTGTATTAAATAAGTGAGTTTCCTTTATTTATTAATATTTCATTAAATAAGTTATACCTAATTTCTATTAGATGTCAACAATAGTATATGGACAATTGAGATATTTATTTATTTCAATTGAATGCACTTCTACCTATTTAAATTGCATCGATTACAAATATAAAGAAAGCTTTATATTTTTATTAAAAGGTTGAATTCACGGGATTACGTTTTGTTCCTTTAACCTGATTGATTAGATTTATTTAGCTCAATGTAACTATACAGATGTTGGCATAAAGCAATTTTGTTATCAATTTCTTTTTAATGAAATCAATTTTTGGGAAATCCTATAATTTAAAATTTATATTGAAAGAATACAAATTTTGTGTTTATTTAAGCAGGAAATTAAATTATTTTCTTTTAATAACGAAAACTAAATTTTATTTTAAAGTAAATACGATGAACAAGATATAAAATATGATTCTGGTTTATACAGGATGAATATTAAACATGTTTGTCGTATTTTGTATATGTGTAATGCGTCTAATTATTCTGGATAAAAAGGAACATTTTCAGGATAATTTGGAGCTTTCGCCTAAGTTCGCAATGTGTACCCGTACGGTTTTCAGCATGAACTCGGAAACGGAGAATGCTTTAGCAGATAACTCAAAGGCGATTGAGTCTGTTCTAAGTTGGTTGACCAGCGCTTGCAGAGAAGGTACAAAAGCGCACGGTTTGAAAACCTGCAAATTTGCGTCTAGGTTGGATAGTTGGAAGCGGCATGTAATTTGGTTGTGTGCCGACTACAAGGTTTTGACACATGTAGGCGGATGCACGTGCCCTGCTGGTGTATTTGTATGTTAGATTCAGGTATTAGGAATGGGATTACGCTGGTTTGGTTTATTACTCGAAAGAAAGTGAGTTCAAACTTGTAGCCGCCTTTCTTTTTATTGTTTCCTGTGGCATCCTGCTGGAGAATCTGGGACATTACTATTTTAGTCCTAATAGCATCAAATTGTTATCATATTTTCTCACTGAAAGATTTCAATTTGTAATTTTAAATAATATCAAATCTGAAATTTGTCCTATAAAGCATGGAGTCACCCAAGGGTCTGTGTTAGGTCCCTTACTCTTCCTAATTTACATAAACGATTTAAGCTATTATATGAAAAATATCAGAAACATATTTCTATTCGATGATGATTCTTGTTTTTATTTTATGACACCTTTCTTTTGAAGGGGATGTCATAAAAATACATTTTTATCTTTACTCGAGGCTTTACTTAGTCGTAGGGGGAGTGAGTTCTTATATACAGTTTACAACACAATCAAACTAATGCAGGCATTTATTTAGGGTAAATTAAACTAAACATATAAGATAATAAACAAATTTAAAATAGAACTGCAACGTCACTAAAGTAGGTAGTTGATGCAAATGAATTATTAATTCTGCAGTTGAGGTCCCTGTTTTGTTAGACAACCCTCCTAGCACCGGTGTGGAACGAGTAGGTATTCCCCCAGGTTCGGCTTGTTTGATTAATTTTTCTTGGATTTTACGGCCTAAGAATCAATTTCTTAGTAAATTGGTGTATTTAATTATTAATTTTGCGATTAATAAGGGTGGGTGACTTTTATTGAAAACTAGGGAGTTTGCTTAAGATCGTCAGCAACTTTTGTGAGGATAAAATGGCCGATTTTGTTTACTCTGGTACTTGTCAATTAAAACAGAGGAAATTGGTGTCTACAAGGTTTTGACATATGTAGGCGGATGAACGTGCACTGCTGGTGTATTTGTACGTCAGATTCAGGTGTTAGGAAAATGGATCAAGCTGGTTTGGTTTATTACTCGAAAGAGAGTGAGTTCAAATTTGCGGTCGCCTTTATAGGGACCGAGACGGATGGAATGAGAACATTTTGAAAATTAGATTAGAAGGAATTGAAAACGGTGGGATTGATACGCGATTGACGGATTTTAGACATATCACAAAGTAAGAGCAACAACAAAAGCAATAGCAATTGAAAAATACCGCTGATCGCGATAAAGAAAACGACACAAAAGCAACTAGAAGAGATCGAATTATTGGAATATTTACTGCCAGCAATAACGGGCACGATGAATTTGTTTTCTGTCAAATTCATACCTTTTGATTTGTCTCCATTTCGACGACCACCTAGAATAATTTTGTCTTTGTATACGTGGTTAAGTAAATGTATTGAAATTTTATTAAACTTATCCTAAGAACATCGGATATCAGCGTTTGAGAAAACTTTCTTTCCTTGGAAACTATGCGAAATACAGGAGTAAAACAATGAAGATGATAAGTATGCCTTCTCGTTGAAGAACTCTTAGACCATATCACCAACACTAACAAAATTAAAATAAAATTACCAGTGGATGTGGGTGGTTTTGGCCATTTTTTTGGTTATTAAAATGACGTAATCCTATAAAATGCACTTCTGACAAAGTTCATAGAATTTGTTCCACGCATTGATGTACAGCGTAAAAAAATTATTTTTTTTAAGTAAACTAAACTATACTCACGGGCAAATGATACACTTTGGTATAGGTAAATATACACACTCACGCACGCACGCACGAACGCACGCACGCACGCACGCCAACCAACCACCCACCCACCCACCCACCCACACCACCATATATATATATATATATATATATATATATATATATATATATATATATATATATATATATATATATATATATATATATATATATATATATATATATATATATATATATATATATATATATATATATATATATATATATATATATATATATATATGCTTACCTCAATACCAATTTGTATCAATCTTCTTAATCATTGAAACTACTGCAATTGTTTATCTTAGAATTGTGTGAGATCCTGCTTAAATATTATTGTAATGCGCGTAAATGACTACATTTAAAATAAAATTGTTCACCATGCACCTTTCAACTTCCATACTATTCATACTAACCACATTCTTTTAAGGGCGAGTAATACCGAAACTACTCTAAATAGTACGCTAGTGCGGAATAGACATGTAACTGATGTTCTCAAAGAAATGTGACATACTCATAAGGCTAATACCATGCACGTAGAATTTGTTCAAAATATGTCTACTGCATTGTATAACTGGAACTGTTATTGATATTTAATGGAATAAGTGATTCCTAATTTTTTTCAGAACCTGTATTTTGAAACGGTTTTAATACAAAATGTAAGGTTTATTTTTACAATATTCTATTTACTTGTTTTCGTTGGAAACCTTAAAAGGGATCGAAGAAATGAATTCAAGCCAAGGGCCAGGCAAAATTTAATTTAGTTTGTATTTCGCCGTTTCTACTTTTCTATGTTTCATGTTGATCACGTGCAAATACGTGCTACGTCAACTCGCATTATTAACGCCTCACTTTATATCGTTTTTAGGTTTACGTTGAACTATAACAGCAACTTAATTAAGTCAAGATTGATAAAAAAATAGTTACAATTAATTAGCAACTGGTGGAGCAACAGCGTTAAGAAACTTCTTACCTACAAAAAAAAGATAGTATTAACAGAAACGTAAAATTAATAAATATTATAACTACTGTTATTGGTTTTTAATTCGTGAGAAAATACATTGTTTGTCCAACCACCTGAATAAGACGTTGGGACAATAGTTCGTACCGAAAGTGGCTACTTTTGGGATTCTGCGATGTATCAATTTCAACTGTATAAAAAGTAACTCACGTTTGCCCTAGTACGGAAAGTAAGTTGACCTTGTCAACATCAGCATCGCATGATCATCACAAGGTTTCGAGTCATAAATGAGTATTTATATTCAAAATAATTATCTTTTTCGTTTTATGCAAGTGAAAGGTTATTTAAAGCTTTTGAGTTATTATCTTCTAAAACAGAATTTTAATCAGCATTTGCCGTTACCGGTGTTCAGTTAATTTAACAAGCATCTGACACACTGGAATCAAACTTATAGAAGTAAAATCCAATGGATATAAATTTAAAACTACACGGTAAGTATTTTATTTTATTAAAAAGTAGAATAATGCTCATTTTGTATAAAATAGAAATGTCTGATATCTATAGCGACGTAAATATAAAGATAAACGTGCCTGGATACAAAATGTTATCAGAAAATTTAGACATATGATACCCTACTCACCTCACTTGTTCAAATTTCCTGACATCGCGGACAATTATAGCCTCTGGATGACCTAGAGAAATACAGAGTGCTTGATAAATCTGATAATTTAGTTGATTGAAGCGCAATGGCTATATTTATGCACCAATTTCATCGGGATCGTAATACATCGACACTACATTTTGTAACCCATGAAGATATTTTGCGTGTTCGCTTTTGAGTACATTTTCTTTGCAAAACCTACGTTGATTATATATATATATATATATATATATATATATATATATATATATATATATATATATATATATATATATATATATATATATATATATATATATATATATATATATATATATATATATATATATATATATACATATACTTCGCGTATTATGTAGTATAATTTATTTGATCTTAACGTATTCATCGCCACGACAACGGGTTACTAATTGTCAAACTGCTGCCACACACACGCGCACACAAAAATTTGTGTTGTTATATTTTAAAAGGTAAATTGCACCGCGGTCTAGCTCAGTGAGGAACAAAACTTATAAAACTTATTGTAATTGAGAACTCTGTAATGATCCTAAAAATTCATTACATAATAATTATCCAATCCTAGTCCAGAAATTCCTATCAAAACTTCTTTCCTATTTATTTCCTTAAACTGAATGTAGTATTGTTTATAAATCCTATCAGTTTCCCACTACTTTTCCCTCTCCTAGCAAATCTCCTATAAATACCCACACACACCTTCACTCATCCTATTCTATTTCAATTCGAATCCTATTCTACTTGATCTAGAAATTATTACCAGAAACTCTCAAATTACCTGCCTGCTTAAAATAACCTGCCTGTCCTAATTACATGCTAACCTGCCTGACACATTTCCTGATTTATCGATATCCTAGTACCAGTTCATAACAATCCTCCACAACCGTAAGTAGCTATTTGCACTTTCTCGGTGTTTGTACCACGAGGAGTAGTAAGTAGTTACTTAGTAACGTGGTTCTACTACTGGTGGCTGCGGCCCCAAGAAGTAAGGCTGCTTTACGAAGACCCTTTCCTGTTTAATTCCTAATATCCGAGAAACAATCTCAGATCTGCCCTATCGGTGTACGTACCTCGAAGGATAGATAAAGATTGTTAATAGAATTACTTTATTAATGGTGGTTTCGACCCCAATTGTAAGGTAATCCTATACTGTGATCTCCCTATAATTATCCCTATAATATTCCCTATTATCCTCTTACACACCTGAACCATATCTAACATCTATTCGGGTTACTACCACGAAAGGTGTATAGAAACCGTTCTATATCCATTTAATCCAGAATCTCAACTTCATACCCATATCGTTATCATCTTAGTATAAATCATATCCCTATAATATTCCCTATTATCCTCTTACACACCTGAACCATATCTAACATCTATTCGGGTTACTACCACGAAAGGTGTATAGAGACAATTCAATATCCCTGATAATCCAGACTCTCAAAATAAAATTTATACCATCACCAGACCCTTATCCGAATACCACTTACCCCTTTATCCTCTCTCGGTTACACACCCTCTTGAATCCTGGTATAAATTCCTATCACCTGATCTCGAAACAAATTATCCACTTACATGGTCCTGTAATTTCACAACACCCAAAAGAACAAACAACCGCCTAATTTTACATAGTCTAACTCCAGTACTAATTATTAAACATAATTTAGTACTTCACATTTCCATTGCACACGATTTACACTTGATATTAAAATTTCTCCGATTAATCCCAATACTCCAGAACAGTTAACTAAATCACATTTTATTATACATAGTTCATTTATTACAATTGTGTGCCATCTATTTTAAAAATACACGTTAGAATTAATTCTCATTCCAAACATCCAAATTTTATAAAATACCACTAAACAACTGATTACAATAAATACAAATGCTATTGTAGGTCAAAGGTTATCCTAACCAGTTTAAATACCACAACTTTCCCATCTACATCAACCAGTTATATGCAATAGATTTAACCCCTTAAGCCACCTAGACTTCACCCCTATATTAATGACTACCCTTTATTAATTAACCTAACGGAAAAAATTAAAAATAAGATCCATATCTCACCTGAGGGAAGTTATTCCATTTTCACCAAACCACTCACTCCATTTATCGTAACTCCTCTATTAACCTGACCACAAGTCATTCTTGTTAATTAATTATTAACCCCCTGCACACAAAACGACCCTCGGAAGATACACCGGATTAATAACTTTTGTTACAGCTTACGATCAAACCCGAAGTCAGGTACCGAGTCCCAGAACGGAAATTAATTGAAGTTTAAGTACAAGAAAATAAGTTGTGCTTTTTAATTAAAAGAATCGTTAGTTATGTTTTGTAATTATAAGTATTATATTTTTGATTAATTCTTAAATTATGTATTCTTAATATATCGTTATTTGATTCTACATCCAGGCAACCCAACATACAATATAGTGTTGAAAATTGCAAACCGAACCTCACCTGAGATCCGAGAGCTAGCAAACAGGGCGATTAAAAACTGTAATTATTGTACACCACTTAGGGTGTTACAACTCATTCATCGGGTGTGAGGGAATCAGAGATTTTTTCGTAGATGTAATCAGTATTAGCATTTGTTTTATTGGGCACCACTAAATTTTTAGGTTTAATAATTAAAATACAACAAGAATTGAGAATGGTTGTGTCTCAGAGCATAATAGGTAATCTGAATAAGCACTAAACAAGTGTACTTATATGTATATTTCATAAAGCACAACTATCAGCATAAAATAACTAAAACGATATTTCTCGTAAAGCCTTACGATCTTAAAATTACCAAATTAAGCACTGTACATAAGCTTACAATCTCCGTTTACCTAAAATTCAAAATGCAATTTGATCAACATGTATTCAATAATGAAACGTGTGTTGACCTATCTCAACAAATCACAGTTGTGATAGGTTATCAACTCAAATGTTATTTTTATCTTAGGAGCAGGACTCACCTGTTCCTTTCTTTAATTATGTCAAAATAACACTAACTAATTTGTTATTTAGTTGAACTGCACTAAAAGGATAAGTACTTACTTGTACAAAATAAATATTTTAATCTCTCCTTAAACGAACTGTAGCTTAAGAACTTTCATTCCCAATTCCAAGACAAATATACGATAACGTTAAGGTGATTTCCATTTGTATTCAACGTACAAATAAACGAACTGTTGCAGGTATTAACATAAGGTAACGTATCTCCATTTATGTTCATAAAGATAACATTGCATTATCATCGCCATTTTAACAAGGTGGAGTTCGTGACGTCATACTACGCTTCTATGATACGGAAATTTACCAAAGTGAAATCTTTTTCTTAAGATAAGCGGTTTCCATATTCCTACTTTCGTTCCTACCTTTGTTCCCTATTAAATATAATATATAGAAAATGTAATTAGACACCATTACATACCTTATAAAAGGGAAGCAAAATTAAAAAGCATACTACGTTCTATGAACGGAAACTTAAAAGGAAATCTTTCTTAAGATATGACGGTTTCATATCACTGTTCCTACCTTTATTCCATTAAATATACATAATAACAACAGTAATTGACACCATTACATACACTTATAAAAGGAACAACAACTTAAAAAGATAACGTCCGAACGTAACTTAACTAAGGTACACGATTGCACGTTAAACATCACACACATACACTACAACATACACTACACATACACATACACATACACACACATACACATACACATACAACATACATACACTACACGTACACTACACTACACACACTACACACACACACACACACACACACACACACACATACACATACACATACACATCACATACACATCACATACAACATACACATACACATACACACATACACATACACACACATACACAACATCACACACACATACACATACATACACACACATACATACACATACACACATCACATACACTACACATACACATACATACACATACACTACACTACACGTACACACATCACATACACATACACATACACACATACATACAACCATTCACTACACTACATACACTACGTACACGTACACGTACACGTACACTACACTACACTACAATACACATCACACTACATCATGTACAGCACAGACATCACATGCAACATGCACATCACATGCACATGCATGCACATGCACATGCATACATGCACATGCACATGCACATGCACATGCACATGCCATTCACATGCACATGCACATGCACATGCATGCACATGCACATGCACATCACATACACATACACATCACACATCACATACACACATACACATACAACACACTACACATACACATACACATACACATCACATCACACACTACATACACATACACATACACATACACATACACATCACACATACACATACACACACATACACTACACATACATACACATACACATACACATACACATACACATACACATACACATACACATACACATACACATACACATACACATACACATACACATGCACACTCACACAACACACACCCAAACATGCATACGCATACACACATACACATACACTCGCGCACACACGCACACACATACGCACACATACAAACACACACACACACACACATACACAAACACTCACACACAAATACACACACACACACAGACTCACACATTGACAAAATTTTTCAAATGTTATCAATGCTACTGACTGACTGACTATAAGAATTTATCGGATAAGGTGTCAATTTTATAAGTTATTATCTTGTGAAAAGGACGTCATTCATTATGATTAGTACTATTAATGGATGTTTACGAATGTGTAACTGGTAACATAAGTAAACCAAACTAGTTACCTACGAAATACATTGATATTTAGTAATCCCATTAACTAGTTCCGCCCATGATGAAATGCAGTATAGGTTAGTAACGAAAAGTAGCGGCTTTTAAGCGTCCATTTTATATTATTGCCCGTATAAGTTTAGTTGGATTAAAGAGTTTTCGAGTGTATAAGTAAGGAAATTCTGGCCTTTAGCTTCATCCTACTTGAGGAACATATTCTGCCGCTGTTATGATCCCTGAAGGTATCTTCCACTTCTTCTTTTCATCACTGCCTAATTGTGGGAACCTGCTGACTTCAATTAGTTTTGCACCCACTGACTTTATATTTATGATATCGAACGCCTTTCGTGTACTTCCACACTTCTAAGATGAGATCTTCGTTTACACGCCCTGTCGGTAAGAGCACGGTACATATTTGTTTTATTTAATCTTTCCTCCACATATTCTTTTGCATCTGGGTTATTCGTTACATAGGAATTGAAATTCTGCTACTTGAAAAAGTTCCGTACACTAGCCGCCACAAACTCTTTTCTGCTATCCGTCGGTAGATTTGATAGTGTGGTATTACACTCCTTAAAATATAGATGAATTATTCAGCTACAGGGGTTACTAAATACATTAACAATGGATAGTATGTAATTGTATCCATTATTGTTTCTCCTTAAAGGATGCATAACGCAAAGGTCTCGTTGTCACAATACGTAAGGTTTATTCACAAATATCTATTGCGCTGAATCTTTTTTCTGACGGGTTTGTGCACCGAATAAGCTTCGTGTGCCTGGCGATGTTTACTTTTTATAGGTGTTGTACCCGAAATACCTGCCCTATGCGAGGGGTCATAGTACATACCATACATGTTATATTCGCTACGTGTCCGAATCTAGTGAATGTTTCCTTTGAGAAACTCTTTTAAGTGTTTGACTCGATTTGCTATTAGCGTTGACATTTTCAGCCGTACGTATTAGGGTCCGTTCAGCTTTAGGTGATGCAGTATTCTATCTTTGAGTATTTCTGATTAACTCTCTTAGTATATTTATATCTTTAATGTGTGCCGCAAACTGCTGTCAGTTGGATGGTGTTTAGAAGTCTTAACGTATCGTGAACTAGATCTTTAATGTTAGAGTGTGGGATATTCCCGCCTTTTATTGTGACAGTACCCCTTTTATCCGAAAATACATCAACGACACTATTCAGTATACCCAAGAAATCCTCAACTTTCTGCTTGAGAGTAAGAGTTGTTAAATCGGTAAATCATCATCATCACTGATGGTTATGCTAGTACGTTGACATAACTAGCTTGGAAGGTGTGGATAACGTTGAAACACTTAAATTTACTGCTACTATTTGTCCTGGTCAGTCACTTCGTATTTCAAAACTTTATCAGTATAGCTGGCCAACTGCAATAAAAGGTTGTTTTCTGCAACATTCAAGCTCTGTAAACCATCCTGCGGTAGAATAATTTCTTCTTTACGTAATGGTCCATAGCTATTGAAGCAAATTATCCAGAACACTCGCTCCTAAGAAGTAGCAGAGATGTACCGCCCTGCTTCATGAGAAGCTGCGTCTTGATGTAGGCACTTACTTCTCTGCTGCAAGCATCTTATGGTGTAGTTATGCTCAGGAAACCTCTGTTTATGATCACTGATCACTGACAGTGGGACGCGACCTTCTAAAATGTTGAGCGCACAATCGCAGGTGCATTGTAACTACTCACTACTCAAACATTTCAATAAAGCATAATCTGGTTAGTGCTTAGAATATCGGTGTTGTTGCTTAAAATGTTAGCATCATATGTGTCGTAACCTATGAGGTATAAACCATTTTTTCGCAATATATACTTCACACATTTCCTGTGTTCAGAATATATTTATTATCTGTTCTGTACCGTAGCACGGCCGCTGTATTTTGCTTTAAATCGAACAATATGTACCGTGTGGATTAAATGTGATGTTCTGGTACTCGCGTCTAAAAATTTCGGATTGTCATGCGAAATCTGCCTTGCTAAATGTTTTATCTAAGCTATGATACGTAGATTGTTGAACAAAGTAATGTAATGCACGTCTCTTTGTCCGCATCCTTGGTGAAGTATGTTTTGTATGACGAAAAACACGCTTAGGTTTCTATCATGGTAGCCCTTTGTAAAATGTCTATTATCAAACCGTTAGTTTCGTGCATTAGGTCGTCAATTGTTAAGACTGTCTTTCCAACGTCGACTGAAAAAGACTTCCTTACTTTTCCGAATAATAACATGCGTAAGTGTAAGTGTTTCCCAATTTTTCTTGGGTTAAAGCAGCTGTGTGTGGCCGAACGTTGTCATGGAATAGATGCAACTACGTCTCATCACAGATGACAAGGTGCCCCAATAAATTATCCCCCTCTGTTCTTTATCGTGCCAAGAGTCTGTCACGCGGAAAGTATACTTCCTTAAGATCTTCCGTCAATGGGCGTGGAACCAACCTTGCTGACACTTTTTAGTAATCCAAATTAGCTGAAATGGTTGACTGTGCACTCGCATACGATATTCCGATGTGTGCAGCAATTCCCCATATTGCAAGGTGACGGTCTCCTTCAATCATCTCACGGATTGCAAGAATATTCGTCTCACTGGTGCTTGACCGCGGTACGCATGCATGGGTTTGAACTGACTCTCAGGCATCGGAAAATTGGTTGTGCCAGTCGTAGACTTGGGTCCTTGAATGCGTTTTTTCAACGAACTGTGCAGTTAGTCGGAGTAAAATTTCGGCAGGTTTTGCGCCCTCACGCGGGAGATATTTAATAATAATGCGTTGCTCAACAGACGCGTGCACCTCTCGCCTTGACATGATGCTACTAATAGCCAATTTGCTCTGTCTAGCTGACACGATTTACTCCCATCAACTTTGTATCCCTACCCAACATATATCACGACGTCACGTTACTCACTTCAACCTAGGGAACGTAAAAAGAAAAGTCCGGTTAGTATTTGATTCCGCCTCGAAGTATGACTATTCATCACAAAACAGTCCCAACGTAACAGATATCACGTTCAATATATGCAATTGTGACGTTAAAGGAATTTACTATTATTATAGATCATTGTAATTGCAGCTAATAATAATAATAATAATAATAATGCTTTGGAGAAAGTGTGAAGTTGTGCAAGACAACATTACAGAACCGGCTTGGTTTCTTGGATTACACTTTAAGGAAGAGTAACTACATGGCGTTGAATTGATGGATTGATGTTAAAGCGGAGATATTCTTGCCGGAAGCTTTGCATGATTCCATCACAATTTGCTTAAATTCCCATAAGTAGGAATATTATACGCTCTTTATTATTTTGATTATTTAGTGTAATAAAATTTAAAATTTAGCAATGCAGTGGATTCGATTAAACTGTTTGCTGAAAGCCCTAGAGCATACGCAAGTAATATCCGAACCAACAAGAATTCCTAGGCATTCATCTACCTTGAAATACGTAGATTTAATTATGATGCATTGTCAGGTTGCCATGACGCACCCTGTATGTGAGATGTTATAATGACGTGTATTACGTGTTTTGAGTACGGCTGTATTGAGTTTGAACGAAAAAAAAAATTTTTGTGTATATGCATAATGTATGTGGGTGTATGATACGCCACTGGAAATGTAGGAGAAATATTCTTCTGTATGCAGATACGTGTATTTGAATGTTATAGAGACATTGGTGTTGGAATAAATAGATTCCGATGAATGTAAATGTGAAAAGAAATTTGTCGATGGGACGATAATGTTTGCTACTGTGCTGCTACTGTAAGAAATGGAATGTTGGTGGATAAGGAGTAATCTTGGCCAGAAGATGTGAGTGTATAAGTATAGAATGTTTTAGAAAATATGTAGAGAAAGATTTGGTATGTTATTTGTTAGTTATAAAAAGTTTTCGTAATGTTGTGCAATTTGTTTTGAGAATACGTGTATGTATATGGGATTTGAGACCTTAGACGGTACTTATTTTTGTAAATGTTGCGGAAGGAGGACAAGCGCATATGGGAGATAAACGGTGAAAGTTGTGTAATGGTCCAGAGTAGCTACTGAATGAATGCGATGACGAAAAATGGCTTATTCATAAAGTAATTGAAAAATTTGTAAGTAAAAACAAATACGGCGATGTATTGTAGTTATGAGAGTGGTTGTACAGATGGTAGCAGCAGTCGGGACTAAGAAATTTTGAATGAATACCATTGGAGAATATAGCGAGGAAGTTGGACATGTTTAAAGATGGATGGCTGATGGTATAAATAGGAAAGTCAGATATTGACAGGGGAGTTAGCTTTTAGCTTGTGGTGAGAGACGCGCGCGAGGTGATATGTGAAATTAGAATAGGTTAAGTTGGAGTTATATTTGTGAATAATATTGAAGGCAGTCATTGTTTAAACAACTGCGTAACCCGAAAGGGGATGAATCGTATAAGACATTCATAAATAAAACAATTAATTAAATTGAGGTTGAAGATAAAATCAGTTTGTTTATTTTCAAAAAAGTAAAAAGTGCATAAGCAGATTTATAAAAGATAACAGTTATTACGTTAAAGTGTTTATGTGCGGCGCGTGTTCTTGTAACGATATTTAGTTAAAATTATTTATGGGGCCACCTTTAAGTAAATGAAATATTCGTAATAAATTAAGCCAATGTTAAGGTAATTTTATATGACATTGAAAGTTAATTTGTGTTAAGGAAGGGCTTAATTGTCCGAAAGGTTGCGAGAAACTTTTTAAGGGGCAACCAAACGTGTATAGTTTATTACGTTATTGGAGTAATGACCTCGTATAGTTAGACTATTTGCGATTACAGAAAGGAATAAGTGTTTGTGGAATTGTGAAGTTTTTGTTATGTGCAGTCAGGCAATTTAAGGAATACAAATGGACTACAAATAATTGATTTACGGGAAGAAAGAAGAAAGAAAAGCGTAGGATTAATTAATGGACAAATTTTAAGTAAGAATTATATTTAAGAACCTTGAAAATTCAGTAGAGCACGATTATCTTTTCTTTGTTTAGGTGTAATTTGCGTAATGGTTAGTTAATTAATTAGTGTTGAAGTAAAAAGATAATCGGTCTCGAGTTATGTTGTATTGGGTGTTTTAGTATTAAGAATTTTTACAGAAACGCAAATTTGTATTTTCAACCACGCGGTTGTGTATGTAAACATTTGTTTATTATTTTGGTGCAGGACAATATATTTATCGTTAACTTTATTTTGTTTATTTAGCCAGTTATGAGATACATTTGTGACGTTTACTTAATTGGTGACCTAGTTTTTTTTGACAAGTTAAAGGTAAACTTTGCATATTTTGGATTTTCAAGATTAATGAGCAACCTGAAAGGTTATATTTGCCAGGTTGATTGCAAAAATTTTCATGTTAGTTCCATTAACGCAATACACTAATGACGGATCAGCTGTTGTTAATTAAAATTTCATTAAGTATAACTAGAGATGGAGTTTTGAAAGCTTACATATTTACGAATGCCAAATACGATTCAGAAGTGTTATAAAAATTAAATTAAATTTAAAAGATATCGTTCATGTTAGGAATAGTAAAAATTAATTATCGATCATTGAATGAAGAAATAGTTTATTCATTAATAAGTGGAAATTTAACTTCATATGTATACGAGGGATACGTAGAAAATATTCAGTTAACGTGTATTTCAGTTTTTATTTATAACTGTTGGTTACGTGAATGCAGTTGAATTTGAATGATAAATTTTGTTTTGGAAGTTTTGGTATACGAGGTGTATTCAAAAAGTTTCTAATAACCTGGGTAGTACTAAATATATTTGAGTTTGAGTTGAATTGTTTTGGACGAGTGTTTGTTTTAGAACCCTCGTGTGAGAGTTTACTGAGTAAGCACAATCCTACTTTCCACAATCAAGTAGGGTTAATTAACACCCAGCTTAAGACAATTATTGTAGCAAAGTTTCGATTGTGGTGGCGCCTAGAGACATATTTTCCCGGGCTGAGCTGTTTGAATGTAGGTGTAAGGTGTTTGAGCATATTAATTATTCATTTTACTTATTATTTCGACCACGCCCATCTCCCTGTTAGCTGGCTTGGCAACCCGCTTACATTAGTAAGCATACACGACCCCTAGTGCGGTTTGGACGTGTAACAACATAATTATCAGACTTATAACACGAATTACGTTGTGTTGTATTGATAAGCACCATGTTATAATAGAAGAAGTGAAGTTTTAATAATAATATAAAAATGATACAGCTTAGGGCTTAACAAAAAAATGATTTATGTAGAACTTCACAGCCCGGTAAAGTTACGTTAACTTGCTTCTTATAGGGGCGCAAAATTTAATTTTAAGGGCGCCAATTATAGCGCTGTTGTACTGCTTGAAAAAACTTATTTCTATAAAAGTGCAAAATTGAAGTAAATATTATCTGTATAACCATTACAACTTGTTTACTATATATATATATATATATATATATATATATATATATATATATATATATATATATATATATATATATATACGTGCGTGCGTGGCGCTGGCGTGTGTGCGTGTGTACGTGAGCGCGTGCGTGCGTACGTGTGTGTGAGTGTGTGTGTGTGTGTGGGTGGGTGCGTGCGTTGCGTGCGTGTGTGTGTGTGTGTGTGTGTGTGTGTGTGTGTGTGTGTGTGTGTGTGTGTGTGTGTGTGCGTGAGTCCGTGTGTGCGTAGGTGCGTGCGTGCGTGTGTGGTAGGGCAGGTGGGTGCGTGGGCGTGGGTGTTAGCGTGGGCGGAGGCGTGCGTGTGCGTGTGAATGTGCGTGCGTGCGTGCGTGTGTGGGAGGGCAGGTAGTTGCGCGGGTGTGGGCGTGGGCGGGGTGGGGGCCTGGGCGCGGGCCTGGGCGTGCGTGTGCGTGTGCGTGTGCGTGTGCCTGTGCGAGTGTGTGTATGTATGTGTGTGCGTGTGCGTGTATGAATCTTTCCTTGTGACATAGTTCTCATAGTTTCGCTCCGTTAAGCTTAAATTTTGCGACCCTATAAAAAAACAGTTATTGTAGAAATTACATCTGCACGGTTACCGTCACAGCAGTGAACTTTTGCATAAATCAGTTTTTCGGCATAAAACAGGGCATAAGGGGTGTCTAACTATCCTGCTAAAGAAGATTATTTTTTTCTATGTTATGAAGTTGACCTTGCTGATGTAATTTTTGCAACATTTTATTTGCCATGGGTGCGCAAGCTTTTATTTTAGCTACACAAAACGCGCGTGGTTGGCACATAATTACTGCATAGGAGAAAACTGATTTATCCGGATGTTCACGTCTGTGAAGTTAGCCATGTCAGTGTAATTTGTGATAACTCATTTCCTATAAGGGCACAACATTTTGTTTTAATGGTGCAGTACATCGCATAATTGCCGCCTAATTACTAAATAAGCAAAAATTAATTTACGCAGAAGTTTACGGCTGTGAAGTTAGCCGCGTCGTACAACAACTTGTTCTCTGCAGAGGTGCAAAACAACCTGGTCGGCGTGAGACAGAGCATAATAGAATGACTAATTATCGCGCAAGGAAAGAGTAATTTATTCCTAAGGCTATGAAATTGACCTCACCGACGTAATTTTTGCAATAACATTTTCTATGAGGGAGCCAAACTTTATTTTAACGACGCAAAATGGCACCTATTTAGCTCCTAATTACTGATTAAGGATATAGTGATTTATCCAAAAGTTTGCGGCTCCGGGAAGTTAACCGTGTTTATAGAATTTTTACCATAATCTATTTGCTATTGGGCAAAAGCTTAAATTTCAACGGCGCATAATCGCAGCCTAATTATAACCTAACTTAAATCACGTTAAATTAAATTTTTCTGTCGTTTCGGAGACAGCAATTGCAAAATGTATATGGATATTCAAACAAACGTTGCCGGTTGTGATGGTATTAGTGTTAGAGATGTGCTGTAATACCTATTATAACTCATATTATGTATCTTTGTTTGTCGACTAGGTTGTGTCCAGATATTTGAGAATGCGCTAATATAATTCCATTGCCAAAGACTTCGAAAGCTTAATGACTTATCGATTAGTATCTATTTTATTACTCTTATCTAAAGTTTTTGAAAAGTTTACGACCAAATAAGTCAACTTAGATCTTAATAATTATAATGTTCTTACAGTTTCAGTCAGGATTTAGACATGGTTACAGCTGCACAGTACTATTCTTAACCATTACTGATGAAATCCTGACTACTACTAATTACGCTAATAATAATGGATTACTCTAAAACATTCGACACCGTTAATCATGATGTCCTCTTCGCGAACCTACATTATACCGGATTTGGTACTAAAGCCGTTATTCTTATAGGCAATTAATTATCTGCAATGGCGTAAACGTGGAGCAGCTTTGAATGTCAAGACATCGAAGTTACTTCCTATTCTTACAGGTGTCAATATAGTTTATATGCAGATCATATCCAATCGCATTACAGCTTCCACGAAAGTGATGTTGCTACAGCAATTCACGTAGTCATTGAAGAGACTGATTGCATTGTTGAACATTCTGAGGCTCATGGTCTAAATATTAACTCCAATAACTCTACAGCGTTACTTTTTGTGAGGGATAAAGTCAAGCAGAGAATAAAAAATTGTGATTACTGTTAAAGGTATAAGCATTAACCTTTGGTCATTAACTAAGACCTACAGATCACATAATTTCTAGTGTTAAAAGGCTATATTTAACTTAAAATTAATTTATAACCAGAAAACATTTTTCAATAGGAAAACCAAAGCACTTCTTTGTAATTCATTCGTTTTGTCCCAGTTTAGTTTTTGTGAATCTGTATATGGACCCGGCCTTGATAGTGCTACCGCAAAACAAATTTAAATAATACAACATTCTGGCTTAAGGTTTATTTTTGGCATTAGAAAGTATTACTCAACTCAACACAGTACCGAACAGTACCGAAATATGAGGGGCCATGGAATGGCTTGGCTGATGCCCGTTTGTTATGTTTGGCTTGGTTGTCATTCACTGTCATAGTAATATTACGCTGGTGTTGAAATCATTCAGAAAATGGTTCTAACAACTGAGGAAATGGGATTTAAAGCAGAACATTATTTTCTTTCATACGGGAGTAGACTGGGTAACGCCCCAAGTTTGAGATAAGTTTTTAAAAAATATCGGGAGTAATTTAATAGAGCTGCACCCAGTGAAAGCATCATGTTAGCAATTGTTGAGAAATTTCGTCGCACTGTGGGCAGAAGGGTTCTTCAGGTGGTCTAATAACAGTCTGTACCAACGATAATTAAATACGGGTTTTTGACCAGGCTTTGCAGTCTGCACAAAGAAGTCTTGCCCGAACTGCGTATGAGTTAACATCAGTGAAACATACACACTTAGAATGTTCAAAGGTATGGGTGGTTACCCATATCGTATTCAAAACGAACAAGGACTAAACACTGTGGAGACACGTTCAAGAAAAGTTTGCTGTGGACGAGTATTGAGCCTGGTATACGAAGATACCTATTTCTTAAGAATGTATGGTCTTTAGGCGAAAGTCATGTTTAGCTAAATAGCTACATCAATAGACAAACAACTCGATTTCTTGAATTTGAACGCCCTGGGTTCACTGTACATAGAAAAACCACTTCATAGTGGTCAAGTTACGATTTGGTGTGCTGTATCGGAGCACGGCATAATAGGTTCTTATTCTGTTGAGGACATGAATCAACACACAGTTCCTGTTAACCAAGAGCATTGCAGACAGAACATCATCATACCTTTTCTTTGCCGCGCAAGAAATTTACAGTTGAACTCGCAACGGTTTCAACAGGATGGCACCACAAGTCATTCAGCCAAACGCTCATTAGAACTTCTCCGTGAGCATTTTTGAAACTGTATAATTTGTCGTGGAACGGACTTCAATTACCCTTCATTTTCACCTGACTGTACGCCACCTGATACATGCAGTTGGGGTATGATGGAAGAGTCATTATTTCGCTCTGATGATGCATCAATGGAAATTGCTGAATTACGGCAATGAATAATAACCTATTTCCAACAAGTGCGCCAACCACTGTTTATGAATGTATTCAATTATCTGCAAAATCGCTATGAATACTGTTTACGTCGTAATGGTGCTCATTTTGAACATGTAGATTACATAAAGTGAAGAAAAATCAACAAAGTTGTTGATTTCGCTACTGTTTATTTTAGCGAATACTATATAACCAAAGAGATTTTCATGCAGCATCTATATACCATAAAATAATAAACTCTCTCGTACCTTTACAATGTAAAATCTATTTGGGATTAAGTGATAGAACAGTAGTCAAAAAAAATTTTTTTTTGCACGACTTTAAACACACATTGTTTTAATTATCTTTCCTTTCTCTTTTATTTCTTTCAATCTCAAGCCTTTTTTTTTTAATTTATACAGATACATATTATGATTATTATAATTGTTAATGTTTTGTTCTTTTTTCTTCGTGTGTTCATCAATTGGATTTATTATAATTATGATTACATGAAAATCGAATCAAAGTGTATCGCTTTATAGCGATTGAAAAAGATTGATATTTGATTGTGATTGATTGCAAAATAGGTTACACTGTAATTTTATAAAAAAACCTTTTTTATTTTATATGAACACAAAGAGATGTTTTTCTATATTTATATTAAAGTAACAATTCTGTTGATCTCTTAAGCCTGTTAATCATACAATTTGATACATAAATTATGTTATACAACAAACATTTTAGAAGAAGCTGTAAAGCTTGTTAAGTAACTTGAAAAAAGACTGAAATTTATTTCGACAAATTGTCATGTCTCTTTTATCTACTCCGTGTATTTAATAAATGACAGCTTTTGGAAAAACAATGTTAACTAATTTATTATTTTAATTTCTCTTGAGTCAAAAAAATTAAAACATCAACTTCTTAGAGGCAATTTGTATCAAAATGTTTTTGCGTGGTTTTTCAAATTTCATTTAATTTAAAAGTTGTTTTTTCATAATCCTTTAATAAACCATCCGAGTTATTATTCAAAATAAAGTGTTCGAACAACTCATGATAATATAAAAACGGCTTGAAAAATACATTAAAATATTGTATAATGTTGGTAGCTTTCACTGAAATAAGCGAGGAATGCAACCGTAAAATTTAATTAATTTTCCAAAGTTTTAGGATTTACGTCAGTTCAGGCTAGGACTAAGTCATTCTTTGAACATTATTATACATAAGAATGATAAAAATTGGAAAAACTTTTTTCTGGGTCACTTAACACTTCCTTTCATATTTTTCCATTTTAGATAATTTAAAAACATAACATTTAATGGTGTATTTTATATTATACAATCTAAACGTTTCGATAACACTTACAGTTGTCTTCGTCAGTAGTAATATCTATTAAAATTGTTAAAGATGTTGTAAACAATTTTGTTTAAGTTGAAAAATTAAAACACACACACACACACACACACACACACACACACACACACACACATATATATATATATATATATATATATATATATATATATATATATATATATACACATACACACACGCGCGCATGTACAACTTGAACCAAAAAAACGCACCCCTGCTTCAAGTATATATTCCAGACATAAATTGAAGACGAAAAGTCAGATAAAATTTTTCTCCAAAATGTTTAGCTACAAAGTGACAGGCCCTCAAAGTTCAATTTTGAAAATCGTTTTTCGCACTGAAGTCGAAAACCTTTAGGAATTTCAATATACCATCCGCAATGAAAATTATTTCTTTGTTGACGAAGATTTTTCTGGTTTGATAGGATTGTCTATGAATGGACTGGAAGTATTAGTTTCCACATTGTTCCCGTATACTTTCTATGCCAACTTTTTTATGTGTGATTTCGTAGGTATTTTCATGACTCTGTTGGATCCATCATTTAATTTTCTGCAAATTTGGTCCTCTTAGTTGAAGTTCATAAAGTGAACGGTTTACGAGTTATTTGCAAATTCCTCAATCACGGTCAATTTAATAAGAGATGATCCACAATTATTTTTCAACGTACGACAGTCAATCATGAAAAGAATTCGTAAATGCATAGCAGTCAATGGTGAACAATTCGAACATTTAATCAACTAATTTGTCTGTTAATTAATACTTTTTTTAATGTAATAAACTCTTTGACAACTATGACTTTTAGTCCACGGACGACTTACTAAATTTTTGAGTGGTAGTTTTAATTGACCGTGATTGATGGAATTGCAAATAACTCGTAAACCGTTCACTTTATGAACTTAACCAAGAGGACCAAATTTGGAGAAAATTGAATATCCGACCCAAAAACACAAAAATACCTGAAAAATCACACAAAAAATTTGGAATAGAAAGTATACGGGAACAATGTGAAAACTAATACTTCCAGTCCATTCATAGACAATCCAATCAAACCAGAAAAATCCTCGTCAACAAAGAAATAATTTTCATTCGAGATAGTATTTTATCATGACAGCTACAGAGTCGGTTAAATTAGCAATATTGGGCAGAATTTCAAGACCAATCAAGTGACGTTTGAGTTTTCAGCAGTGTTGTCAACTTTCGTAGTTATTTAGAAAAAACTAAAAATGAGCCGAATTTTCAAACTCAAATATCTTTGAAACCGTTGCAAATAAAGCTAAAGTACAAGAGAAGTAATTGATTGATACTTTTACGAACTTTAAGATGCCTATTTTTAAATTTATTTTGCATTTCATTTTAAGATATAACACAAAGCTACTTTTTTTTTAATGGAGCGTAGTTTATTTTAGTCACATTAAATAGCACATTTTTTACTGATTTCAAAAATGTATAGTTTACCTTATTTATACAAGTAGTTTTCTTGTAATTTAACAAAAACTGTAAAGTTAAAATCGAGTATTAGGGCTAATTGCTGCAATAGCTGTTCTTATTTCATCTTTTAGATCTTCGACATTATGTGGTTTAGTTTTATAAACGCTGTCTTTAAATGTTCCCCACAAAAAGAAATCCAGAGCGGTTAAATCTGGAGATCTAGGAGTCCATGGAATAGTACCACGAGTACCAATCCAGTTATTAAATCTTTCTGTTAAAAAGTTTGAAACAACATTTGCATTGTAAGCAGGAGCTCCATCTTGTTGAAAATAACGAAAAGCGCGTATTAGATTTAATAGAACTTCGTTCAAAGTTATTAGAGTTTGAAAATTTGGCTCATTTTTAGTTTTTTCTAAATAACTACGAAAGTTGGCAACACTGGTCAAAACTCAAAACGTCATTTGATTGGCCCTGAAGTTCTGCCCAATATTGCAAATTTAACCGACTCTGTAGCTATTATAATAACAAAGTTACCCATAGAAGCTTAGTTAAAAATTGTCACCCTGTATGTATATATATATATATATATATATATATATATATATATATATATATATATATATATATATATATATATATATATATATATATATGTGTGTGTGTGTTTTAATTTTCCAACTTTGACAAAATTGTTTACATCATTAACAATTTTAATAAATATTTCTACTGACGAAGATAACTGTAAGTGTTATCGAAACGTTTAGATTGTATAATGTAATACACCATTAAAAAACCAAAAAAAGATAAGTATTTTAATATGTGTAATAATGGTGAAAGTTTACATTTTCAAATTTCACGTCAAAATTAGTACAGTCAAAGTAAACCTCAAATTGTCCTCAAACTAGTTTTTGGGACTAAAAAATTTCCTGGCCAACATAGAAACAACTAAAGTATGCGTTACGTGAGATTAAAACGTATAAATATCATTATTTTTAGGAAACGACACAGTTCGTATTCTCTGAACGTAATGAGCGTAGTTTGTGTATTAAACTATTAATCGGGATATTGCTTACGTGCACATGCACCTAAGGTATGGGTCCGAAAAGAGTTCGTAGAACTTAAAAATATGTTCGTCGATGAGAAAAATCCACTAACCTTTCTGTGCAAATCTCGAAAAGAGAAATGGTACTGAAATGTGTCCTCCTAAAAACGATCATAAGCTGCCAAAGAATAACCTCTACTAGCGACTTCATAAGCGAGTAATGGAAACCGGAAACACGAAGAAGAACAAGTGACTTACTTACACAAGAAAAACACAGTAATATACATGTTTGGTGTACATCTCAATAACATGAAAAGTGAAATTTTGGACAAAGCTTTAAAATACGTCTTAATTCAGACAAATACATATACGTAAAGGTAGCAACACCAAACCAAAGCTATTATGTGAGTACGTGTATTGTATTGTTACCACGTGAAAATTTAAAAACCCCGTATTGTGTTCCACTCAAGCGGTAGTGCACTGTATGCGAGGGTGGCCGTATATATATATATATATATATATATATATATATATATATATATATATATACAGGGTGATTCACGTCGATGGTACCTTAGACGTTTACGGAAAACGAGACATGGGATCTTTTTGAAAATTCGGTCACTTACATAGTTGGCTCGGATCTATCGATCTAAAATATTTTCAGCTTTGCGACGTTGTCTGTTATGTGGAAAAGTGGCATCACCTTTGATATTTTTAATGAGACGCCCTGTATATTATCACATTGTTGGGTTCGCTATTACTTTTAAATTTTTTTGGATCACACATCCCTATGCCTATCTTCAACCGTTTTTGAGTAATTAATTAATTTCCTTATTTTTTAGCCAAAACATGGTTCCAATCGAATGTTCATTATTGTGGTGTTTGAATTTGTAGAAAGTTGAAATTCTGGATGCACTCTATGAATAAGCTATTCATCAGTTCTACGTAACGAAATTGGTTCCATAGTGTACAGGGTCGTTCCAAATTCGTTACGTTTTCGCAAGGTATAAACATGCAAAACAGTTCATTATTTCAAATAGGACACCCTGTATATTATCGAATATTCCCTTTAAAATGATATATCATGTTCCTATACCTAAACAGTAAGGTTTCCGAAAGAGAAACATGTTCCTATAAAAATTTGGAATCTAGTCACATGTTTCTATTGTTACAATGAAGTGTCAAAATTTTTTGACATTATTAAATTCTGACATTAGTATTGTTGACATTAGCACGCGTCTATATTCGTTAACAAGAGTAGTAGCGAAACGTATTAAAATGGAAAGGAATAATTATTCTAATGAGGTTTTGATGAAACTCGTCATTCTTCATGGACAATGTGACCAAATTATAACGAGAACATGCAGGAAGTTCAACGAAATGTATCCTAATTTGCGACCAATGGACAAAGAAGGTTTGTACGATTATACAATAATTTCAATAATTATGGATCGAAACTGATTGCGGAACGAACAAAGTATATCACTTCAGACGAAGACAATATTATAAACGTTCTGGCCTATTTTCACGCTCATCCCCAAGCTTCCATAAGGAATGCAGAAGAAGAGTTAGGCCTATCTTACGCTTCCATTCAAAGGATTCTTCAATATCAAGAGATGCACGCATACAAGTATATGACAGTTCAAGCTCTCAAACCGGAAGATTGTCAAAATAGGATAAGCTTTTGTGAAAACATTCTGATCCGTATCCAAGAAGATCCGAACTTTTTAAAAAGAATAATTTGGACAGACGACGCTAAATTTTCTAGGGAAGGCATTTTCAACAGAAAAAACCAACATTTCTGGGCAGACCAAAATCCAAAAGTTGTTAGATAAACGGGATTCCAAGAAAAGTTTAGTTTCAATGTTTTTTGTCTTTTGAAAGATAATAAAATAAGTTATTATATTTATGATGAATCGTTGAACTCTCAAAAATATCTCGAAATTTTAAGAACGGTAGTGAACAATTTCTTGGATAATTTAACATTAGAAGATTATCGTACCTGCTGGTTTCAACTGCATGGAGCACCAGCTCATTGCTCTGCAGAAGTAACTGAAGAGTTGATCCAAATGTTCGACGATCGCTGGTTAAGACGGTTAGGACCGTGGAATTGGCCTGCGAGATCACCCAACCTCACACCTCTTGATTTTTACTTGTGGGGTAATTTGAAGAGGAAGGTTTATATGACACCGGTACTCACGAAACAAGACCTGCATCAACGAGTTATCAGGAGCATTAAAGAGTTAGGATCCCACAGAGATAAGGCGGGCCACAATTTCATCAACGATTATTCGTATTCTGAAATGTTTGGAAACCAACGGTCGTCATTTTGAAAATTTATTGTAAATGCTTTCTAGTTTTGTTAATTATTGTTTGATATTATTTACATTACGATTCATGTTTAACTGAATTTGTTATTTGACGTTCTTTTTTTATAAATAACAGTAGGTATTAATACTTATTGAAATTATTGTATAATCGTACAAAATTTCTTTTGTCCATTGGTCGCAAATTAGGGTACATTTCTTAGAACTTTCAGCATGTTCTCGCTATAATTTGGTCACATTGTCCATGAAAAATAAATAATTTTATCAAAACTTGAATTGTGTAGTAATTTCCTGCTATTTTGATCCTTTTCAAATTTCTCCCGCTAATAAACGCCCGAATGTTTTATTATTAGTGAACTAATTGTGACAGAAAAGACAGAATAGTGCGATTTTTATGGGAACATGTTTCTATTTCGGAAACCTTACTGTTTAGGTATAGGAACATGATATATCATTTTAAAAGGACTTCAATTGTCTATCAGAATATTAGATAATATACAGGGTGTACTATTTGAAATAATAAACTTTTCTGCATTTTTGTACCTTGCGAAAACGTAACGAATTTCGAACGACCCTGTACAATATGGAACCAATTTCGTTATGCAGAACTGATGAACAGCTTATTCATAGAGTGCATCCAGAATTTCAACTTTCTACAAATTCAAACACCACAATAATCATTCGATTAGAACCATGTTTTGGCTAAAAAATAAGGAAATTAATTAACTACTCAAAAACGGTTGAAGATAGATATAGGAATGTGTGAAGCAAAAATAATTTAAAAGTAATAGCGAACCCAAAAATGTAATAATATACAAGGCGTCTCATTAAAAATATCAAAGGTGATGCCACTTTTCCACATACGCGACAACGTCGCAACGCTGAAAATATTTTAGATCGATACATCCGAGCCAGCCATGCAAATGACCAAATTTTCAAAAAGATCCCTTGTCTCGTTTTCCGTAAACGTCTAAGGTACCATCGACGTGAATCACCCTGTATATATATATATATATATACAATGAGTCCCAAATTCGCTTCCCTATAAAGGGATATACTTACAATAAAATTACAATTACAATTAATTTACAGATTTTCAAAATGACGTCCATTTACATCGAGACATTTTTGACAATTGGTGACTGTTTTTCATACTACCCTAGCAAGTGTATTTCCATTAACACTATTTCTAAATGTATTCAAAACTCTCTGTCTCAGGATTTCTATTGTCGCAGGAGGATCAAACTCGTAGACCTCATTCTTTGTGGGGTCCCAGAGGTAAAAATCCAAGGGCAAAAGGTTAGGGGATCTAGGAGACCAAGATATTAGACCATTTAATGCAATAATTCTTTCATCAAACTGCTCCGTTAAGAAGTTCCTGGCTTGAATGGTGTTGTGTGCCGGACATCCATCCTGTTGAAACCAGGTTCCTCTGAACTCATCTTCGGTGAGAGTAGCTCGTAAAGCCGGCACAACCTGGTTTCGCAAAAGCTCTAGGTACCTCTGTCCGTTTAAGTTATAGTCAAAGAAAAATGGTCCTATAAGTCGATTTCCTGCAATGATTAATGATTTATAATACATAGGTGCCCAATTAAAATAGGTAAGTTAGATTAAATTACCAATAATCCCACACCAAACGTTACTTCCAAATCTGGTGTGTAGACGTCTCTCTGCCACTTTGTAAGGGTTTTCTACAGCCCAATGATGAATGTTGTGCTTATTAAAAACTCCACAATTCGTAAACCTGCTCTCATCAGACCACAAGACATGATTAGCAAAATCGGGATTTTCATTGCACATTCTAGTATACCACTCGCAGAAGCGCATTCGTCTTGGAAAATCAGTTTCCTTAAGTCCTTTAACTATTGTGGGTTTGTATGGATAGTACTTATTCTTCTTTACCACTCTGTACCGTTGATTTTGACACACGAATTTCCCGTTCTACCGTTCTTACCGATGCACTGGGGTTTTCGTTGACAGCTTGTAAAATGTTTCTGTCACGATTTTCATTATCAATATTGCATCCGCTTTTAGGTTGTTCGAAGGCCCCATAGTTAACTAAATTAATTACAATTTTTCTGAAGTAGGTTTTATCAGGCTGCCGTCGTTCGGGGTACATCTCAAAATACCTCGCTGAGGTAATGTCGGCGTTTCTGTTTGACTGCAACTAAAGCGCTAACATGTCAAACTTGTCTTCATTTGAATAGGGAATACCGGCCATTTTCAACAGGTTTTTACAATTTGTGTGTCACGTTTATGATTTTAATGACAGAAAAGCTTACTACTTATGAAAACACTACTTTGAATTATTTAACGTCAAAGTCAAATAAATCATGTCCTACTAATAAAAATAAATAAGGCCTAACTTTAGAAAGTGTGATATTTCTATGAAACTCTTGTGCGCATCACACTTGTGAGACACCACTAAACTGGAAATATTGCGCTCTTTCAAAAAATCGAAAAATCCAATATGGCGGCAATAAGAAAAATGAAAGTTGAGGCAGATTGTGGGATAACAAAAGGCGATTATGACATGTAATACACTTCATCTTATTCGCCTTAAAAAAGTGTCCGAATAATCTCACATTGTGACAGCTGTCAAATTAACCATTTCGGATTTACTGGCGAAAAACGAAATCCGCTATTTTCGGTTTTTCGCCGATATTTTCAAAACCAATTCACCGATCGTAAATCTGAAACCAGATATCGAATGCTCTAAGCTTCCTCTAAAACTTTCCCCATTTAACCTTTGCCGTAAGTATAACAGAAACCGAGATCCCTTTATAGAAAAGCGAATTTGGGACACATTGTATATATATATATATATAGATATATGGCACCACAACTCTCATCATGAGCTCCTTAATATTGCTTCACCGATTTCCTGAGCTAGCTGCCGATCCATTAACATTGTTCCATTCGCAATCACAATCTACAGGATGGTTTCTAGGGTAAGAGCTTCGGACGTAAAATCCTGCCCCGTTTCGATGTTTGGGAGGGCAGGGCCCAAGCGACCTCGGTCAGTTTCTTATCCATTCATCATCAATTCTTCGATTGCCTTAGTTTGAAAGTTGATTGTCTTATGTCTCGGTCTTCATCCTGCGATATCTCAATTCTAGGTGATTTTAATGCTCATAACGCTAATTGGCTTCAATTTTCATCTACCACTAGTCCTGCTGGTCATAGTGCAGAAACATTTGATATAGCATGTGATGTCACAAAAAATTTTGTGAATCCATAAGAATTCCTCATAATCCTAACCATACCTCACATCTTTTAGACTCCTTTCTTACATCATACGTACTTGTTCGTAAAACAAATCTATCTGATTCACAACACAGATAGAAACATACGTTGTTGTAAGTTAACTAAATGGCGTGATTTACGGGATTTCTTTGCAACCTCCATGGCGTGAATACTGTTTTAAGTCGTCCTCGTTTTAGGATATTCCTCTTTTAGAATCTGATGTCTTCCTCATGGACTTGGGAATATACATCCTCAAAAAACGAAATCTTGCAGGTCATCCTCGTTCCAACTCTAGTGCAATAGGGGTTGTGCTGACGTAACATCTTTGAAAAGAGTCATGCAGAATACGTTGGTGCTATAAATACTTGCAAAGTCTCCTTTGAGTAGTTGTAAATTTTGGTCTTTATCTCAAGCCTTCAGTGAAAACTTTGCTACATTTTCATTTCCCCTTGAAATCTATTGGCCGATCTGTACTTGCTGATTCTATGGACAAAGCTATGAAACCAATTCATTTTCGCTACAAGCTGTTAGAATCAATCATTAGTAGGCTTGATCCCAATAAGGCCACTAGCCTAGTTGGTATGGTAGCTGTTACCTTAAAGAAATGTTCCATGGAACTGGTACCTGTACCATCTAAGCTCTATTCGATCTCTATGTTTTCTTGAAATTTGCTTCATCATGAAAGTTAGCAAATGTTCAAACGTCCCAAACCAATACCGATTCCTCTAACTGCCGACCAATTGCTATCACTTCAAGTTTGTATAAAGTCATTAATCAGCAACTACCCTCATTCTTTGATTCTTATTGACCACAAATACGGTTTTAGGCAGAGTCGCTCCAACAGGTGATCTTCTTTCATGTGGGACTCAGGTAGGTTTGGAGCAATGCATTAGAACTGTCCGGTAAAACAGTTGTCGTTTTAGACATTTCAAAGGCATTTAATGTAAATATTCACTTGCCAAATTGATTTCGCTTGGGTTCAAACTGATATGCTCATTAATTAGGTTTTCAGTTTCCTTGATAAAAGGTGAATACGTTTGGCAGTTAATGGCACCATTTTAAAATAAGTTGGCACTAACTTGGGCGTGCCACAAGGATCAGTCATAGCTTCTGCAGTTTTTCTGTTATACATAAATGATCTTATTTTTTCAACAACTAACCAAACTAACTAACTCACTAACCGAGTAATAATTTAGATAAATTTAAATCTAACAAAACTCTGTGTTACCTTTAGTCCTGCAAAAAAGATCTATCGTTGCCTATAGTAAGTATGAAAGTCTCAGACCTTAAGCTTTCAGACTATATTACTATATCATGGGTTGGAACTATCTGTCAGTTACTAAAGTAGCCTTTTTATACATATATAAGTGCTACTTTATCTCCACACAACTAGTCCTGCTATATACAGGTTAAATTTTACTTTATGTAGAATATAATAGTCTCTATATCGTGCTCAAAGAAGAGCGGTTAAGCTTATAAATGTCCCGTGCTTGACTTCTGAGATACAGTTCCGTAAGCAGAGGAAACCCATTTCAATTCTTTCTGTGTACTATCGGTATTAAAATGGCTACTATGCTGCTGAATAATATTCTGGACACCATCCCTGGTCACCTTTATTAGAAATACCTGGTTTGCTCATTCACATCATCAACATGCAGTACGGTTCTGTTCCTGCCGTACAAAACGGGCGCAATCACCATTCTTGTATACGGCTGGAATGACCTTCCTAGTTCCTGTTTTGCCCTCACATAAAAAATTTAAGCTAGCTGTTAATGCGCATTTCGTGGTAATTCAAAATCTCATTATCCTTCATCATATGTATTCCTGAGTGCATTAGCACCTCAGGCTAAACTTAGCCTGTTCCAGACCACAATTATTGAAACAAATGGATCTCTAAGAGAACACAGTTAAGTAAATTCAATCCACAAATAAAACACAATGCTGGTCATACCAATAATTATATATTATCAAATCAAAATATGACCAAAGGAAAAAATCTGTAGTCCGTGACTTATACATTAACCCCTCTAATGGACCCAAAAACACAAAAAAGAAGAAGAAAGTAAACAAAATCATCCCTTACCCATTTTACCTCGATACCAATTCTTATATTATTATGAAACTTACATCATTGTAATGATAAATGAACTCCAGGAACCCAATTATTTAGCTAATAGCCCAAGCAAATCATCTAAATGAAAATTTATATCAAATCATTAAATTATTAATTATTAGTATAGTGCATTCACGGCACCGTTTTGGTATAGAATTTATTATATACTACAAGAAAATTGACAAATTCCAGAAAGGAATTTACAAAATACAAAGTCTAACTAACTGAATGTCAGTAAAATACATGATTTCAACCAGTAACGGTATGCCATATAGCTTACCAATATAAAAAGACACAATTGCTGTTTACATATACCTGAACTGAATCATGTCAGTAATATATGTCTTAATTTCTGTTAAACAAAGAGAAAATTACCGTGATCACTTTTCACCTTACAGATGTTATGAAAACCCCGGTTTCTTTAACAACAAAAATTTAAGTAAACCCTAAACGTAGGATAACCACACGTAAATCTTGAACATTACGCAGTTAGATCGTGCACAAAACATTTACAGTAACGAAAGTCAATGCAGTAGTAGGGAACTTTATGATCATATATCTTGAGCCCCATGCAATGTAGCTATTAATTATACTTAAGTAAAACCTTTGACACACTTAAATGGATTCTGTGCATAGAAGCATGTAGCAAAAAATATCGGCTTCACTGCACTATCAAATAGTCAATGGACAGCAGATTAATATATACAACCAGGATGGTCTAAAGGAAATTAATGAAGTCATCAAGTTAACACATGTTATCTTTAAACAATATACATATATAATATATATATATATATATATATATATATATATATATATATATATATATATATATATATATATACATAGTACTCTGTTGAGCCCGATACGTTATCAGGTCGCTGTAAATCCCAACAAAGTTGCCGCCATAAAGGCAAAATGTAGCAAGACATCAAAGGCCAACTGTAAAATAAAACATACAAAAAATGCCTAACTACGTTGACATAATAAATCAGAGCTATAAACATATGCACAATTAAAATAATACTTCTTTGATCCTAACAGCAATTAAAAATCATAATGACACGTCCAATTGGTTATTTTAATTTAGTCTTCAATATTTTAATATTTTTATTAGTACTTCTAACAATAACAAATTTATCCATGATCGCACTATGTTTGAAACAATACACTTACTGGATGCTTGTTCGTTATGTTATAAGCAATTTTCCAAAGGTATTATTATTCATCGTAATAAATAAAACGTTGTGTAACACGCGAGACGACCACATTTTTTTAATACGAAATTAACCCCGTAATAAGTACAGACGTATCTCACAAGAACGTTCACTTGGTACCAATTTGAAATCTCAAAGTACTTGAATATATCTCGGGCGCGTAGGTAAAAATTGAGAAGATTATTTATAATTTCGGACACGACTAAACAAGTTCTGACTAGCAGTAAACTCCTAAAAATTACCATAATAATAGTAAAATACTTTGTTTTATCCCAACGTTGTAATTATTGTTGTTATACAACCTCGAAATTGATTATGAATATATGAACGGTCAAAATGACCGTTCTGGCAGTTACACAAATACTACAAAAACATTTTTATTTTCTTAATATATTTTTTTTTTCTAAAAGTACATAAAAATCTAGATAAAGTCATAATACCTCAACACCGTAACTCCAAGTACAACGGAGAAACAACATTTTAAAGAAGGTACGCGGTCAAATTGACCGCCGCGGCAGTTCTAGTATTAAATCTGGGTTTTGTGCCAGTGGTTTTTATCCATTTAATGAAAATGCTCCGAATTACGAGAAATGTGTATGCAAAAGCATTCAAATCGGGAACTGAAAAACTCAAATATGAATGACAACATTTCTCATTTTAAATTTTTAGAGCAGCAAATGAGTCCCAGAGTACTGGAAAGTTTTAAAACAACATATTAAAGTCGATGTAAAACGCGTTCCAAAAAATGGACACGGATGAAACTCAAGAGCAAGTGAAAACCTTTATTTTAAAAGCCATGAAAGCTGCAGAAAACAAAAAGCTGTTCAAACAAAAATGAAAGCATTGAAGACGACATCCTTTTGACTTTTCTGAATTGAACTTAATTGAAGAGACAATAGAAGGTAGTAAAGAGAAAATTATCAATACAGACGAAAATAATGAAGGAATTTTGTAAGTAAAGAAGCATCAGATAAAAGTGACCAAGATGTAAGGGTTTTTAAAAAGGAACAGTTAGTGGTGTTCTTCAAGATGTAAAAACACGGCCTGCTGATTCCATAGGACATGTTTGAAGCAAGATAAAAATCTAAAGAAAATTTGCTTGAAGAGGTGGCTTCAAAAATGAAAATTAAGACTGAGAAAATAAATAAAAGAAGAGATCTAATGAAAAAAAAAATGTTAATAATCAAACACAATGGAAATAATGAAATATTTTTGGACGATACTACAACAAAGAAGATAAAGATGATGCCAAAAAGTCTGAATCTAAAAAATAAACCAAGCAGAATACTGAAGAAAACGGTGAAGTAAAGAAGAGTCTAATACGATCACTGTGTTAGAAGACGCAACCATTAACACGAAGATTTTCAAAGAAGCAAATATGAGCACCTTGTTAGATGTAGGAAACTATGTAATAGTCAAATATGAAGGTGAACTATATCCATCAAAATATTAAACAGAGAACAAAATGAGTGGTATTGTTGTGTAATGCGAGAAAGTGGAGTAAACCATTGGAAATGGCCTGATTCGCCTGATTTCTTTTTTTGTACTTACTCATTTATGTATTTAAACAGGATGGCCACAACTGGTGAACCCTCTGACCACAACTAGTAGGTAGGTGGCCACAACTAGCGAATCTATTTTTTTCTGCTATTTTATTAAATCTGTCTTTGTCTGACCAATATAATCCAAATTGGGTATTACTCTTCAGAGCAAAAATGTCTACTACTCTTATATCTGTCATTTGCGTCGGACAAACTCTCTTAATAAATAAATGGAAGCTAAATAAGGTTAAAAAAAGCCTTAAAGTGGTCGCACCGGGGTATCTCCGCATATGTCGAAAATTGTACAAATGGGTGATATATCTAATTTCAATTTTTCAGGAATTCGTTTTAAATAACAAAAAAAGTTATATGGGCGCACCACTTGTTAATTACTTGTTATGGGATTTTTGTCATCTTAAAATTCAACTCTGAATCACTGTGCAACGGTAAGTAAAACACCTTGGTGTGATGCAATTACAAAACATTCAATTTCAATAGAATAAGTAAAACACATTTAAAAGTTAAACTAGTTAAATTACTTAGTATGCAAATATGCAATAACAATTATTACAATATAACTAGACCAATGTACTAAAGGAATTGTAAAGTCATGCATTCTTATCAACACATTTTCACTATTATAAATAGAAGTAACTAGGTAAAACTAGAACAGATTGCAAACATATACTAAACAGATACTATAGGTACCTATAAGAGTAGTACTGAAACGATCTTGTCGTTAAGTACATCATTGTTAATGTGTGCAATAAATAATCTTTCTAAAATATGTAAGGATAAATATTAATACCACTCTAACCTTAAACAAACACCAATTGGGGTTAAATACTACATGGCGACCCTGCCGAAGCAGAATACACCGATATTCAAAGATTACAAGACTAACGAATAATACCAAAAGTTATGGGACAGTCCGCCACAAAAGAAGAGGTGATCATCGCACAATCAGGTAACAGCGGTGGTCAGTCCTCAGATACCAAATTCGGCTCTACCCAAGATATATTGCACACAATAATAATAGTGCTGGTTCTTTTAATAATTTTGTGGATGGTATGGACAAAATGCAAGAAAGTTATAGCTGGGACAATACGGGAAGAAGCCGCAAGAAGTAATGCCAGGTTAGATGCAGTTTAGAAGAAAGAGTGCATTCGCAACTTTGAATCAACCCTGACGACGCAACAGTACGATCAACAAGTGCGGTGCATAAACAACGCAAGGAACATGAGTAAGTGTCAGTGTTTAATTTTAAGATAATAATTGTATAGGCTAGATAAGTTAAGAAAAAAATATTTTATGTCAATCACTTGGGATCAATATTTGCAAGACATTATAAGCATAAAAGACCAAATTATTAAGCAGTCAAAGCGGGCTATAAAAAAAGAAGTACCCAAAAGTGAAAAAATTAGAAAAGAAATAAGCGAACAGTTAGTATAGTAATTTAATCATTTTACTAAAAGCGTACGAAGTCAATTTGAAAAGTTAAACGATAATCAAAGGGTGGTAGTTAAAGAATTATTCTGGATCACTAGAGATAAAGTGATATGGTCATTTCAAGCGTTACAAATAAATTATAAAATCCCTAATAGCTGCGTTAAACAAATAAATCCATTAGTACTCGAAGAAGACATTAATTATAGTGACGAGGATTCAACTATTGAAAACATGACTTTAACTAACATTGAATTTTTTAACTTAGCTAGTAGGATTCTCCCGCAGGAATTTGACGGAAATCCGACAAAACTACGCTCATTAGTATACGCACTTATATTATTAAATGAAAATTCAGCGGATCATGACAATAATGCCGTAGCTTATGTTAAAACACGCTTAATAGGTAAAGCACGCGATTTACTGGCGAATGAAAATTCAATACAAGCAATACAGACGCTTCACAAATTGCTTGCGGGGCTGTTCTCTCTCAAAATTTTAACGGACACGAACTTCCAATAGCACACGCTTCACGCTCATTCACAAAAAGCGAAATTAATAAAGCCATCATCTTAAAAGAACTACTCGCAATACATTGGACAATCAAATATTTTCGTTGCTACATTTATGGAACAAAATTTCTCATTAAAACTGATCATCGTCCTTTAATTTATTTATTTCCAATGAAACACCTTCTAAATTAACGAGAGTTCGTCTTGAACTTGAAGAGTACAATTTTGAAATCCAATATGTTAAAGGTCAAGACAATGTTTGCGCTGACGCATTGTCTAGGATTAGTATAGACGATTTAAAAAATATGCACAACAATGCGACACAAATACTCGCTATAACTAGGTCAAATACAAAACCAAACACAACTACCTCAACGAATCAACTAACGCAAAGTAAGGGTAATTCGAATAAAAACAATAAAAATGACGATTATATAAAACCTAAAGTTTACGAAGTTATAGACAATTCCGAGACACTTATATTGCCATTAGTAAAATTCGAAGTTAACGATGCATCATTAAAAATGACAATCATGAGCAAAAGAAAATTATGCGCACAAACCGAAATCTCAATTACTAACGATAATAATTCTGCACTAGAGCAATGATTATTTAAGCTAGACAATATGGCTAGTGATTGTAAATTTCAAAAAGTTAAAATAAACCTAGGTGATTAATATATTTAAAAAATACTCTATTAATACATTTAAGGATGTAGGAGAAAAGTGCCTTAGAAAAACAACTATTGTTTTATGTAATAAAAGAAAACTTATAACAAATGAAAATAAGAAATTGAAACTTATAGAACAATTTCACGATAGTCCACTACTGGGAGGTCATTGCGGTCAAAAACGGTTACTGAAAAAACTAAAGTCCTGTTATTTTTGGAAACAAATGTCTCGTGACGTAGCGCTTTTTGTTAAAAAATGTCACAAATGCCAAATTAATAAAATCAAATTAAAACAACCAGAACCAATGACTATAACACCGACTCCTCAAAAGCCATTCGATATCGTATGTATTGGTACGATTGGGAAACTACCAACATCAAATGATGGGAATCAATACGCTATAACAATACAGTGTGAACTAACAAAATACATAGTGATAATACCAATCCCTAATAGAGAGGCATTAACGGTAGCAAACTATTTAGTAAAGAATTTCATTCATATTTATGGACCTATGAAAGAAGTTCGAACAGACATGGGCACAGAATATAAGAATCAGGTATTCGACAATGTAACTAAACTACTCTCGATCGAACATCGCATATCCACCGCATATCATAGTCAATATATAGGGGGTTGTGAAAGAAACCACCGTGTTCTGAATGAACACAACACCAAGTACGTACCATAATTATACTCCATTCGAGCTGGTATTTGGCAGAAATTCCATTATCCCAGAGTCACTAAACGGATCACGTGTAGACCCTCTTTACAATATAGACGCTTAAGATAAGGAATTACGGTATAGGTTGCAATACGCTCATAAGCGAGCGAAAGAGCACTTAGAAAAGGCTAAAATAGACCGTGCGACTGCTCATAATGCCAATGCTTGTCGACAAAATTTGAAACCAGGTGATCTTGTTATACTAACCAATGAGGAACGACACAAATTTGATCCTTGGTACCAGGGTCCGTATTCAGTGGTTAGTGTTCAAGAACCGAAATGTACAATTAAAAATGTAGACGGAAGACAGTTGACGGTACACAAAAATCGAGTACGAAAATATATGTCAAAGTAGTATGTTAGAGCATAAGTATAGTTTTAAGAGTGTGAGTAGAGATAGATAATGTACCTTACTAATGTCCCATTCTCCTTAAGAAGAGATGGATACTTGTAGTTAGTTAGTTATTTTATACCTTAGACATGTACTTGTAAAGAACCAGCGTCCTGTACTTATGTTTTAGAATAAATTATGTGCGGACCATCCTGTATGTAAGATTTCATAAGTTTACGCGATATTGCACAACAAATAATTTATTCATCACCGCTGACGTGTATTTCTTAGAAACCGTAAGTTTCTGCACGTCAGAACGATTTTAACCAATCACGTAACGGTATTCCCCGCACAGTAGCCGCGAAGCCGCCCACAGATGCACCTTTATAAACTCGCGACGCGAATAGAAAAAACTCCTTCAGTAAGGAGAGATGAATCTTAGTAGATTCAAGTTAAGCCGATATCCAGCAGCCGCCTCCGTACCGTTGACCGTTCCAGAAACCAATAGCCGCAGCCGCTCCGTTTGCTTAGAGTAAGCACCGACCTGTTGTTCACCGACGAAGAGTCCTTCGCGATCGGGCGAGAACGCGAACCTAAAGTTCAATTCTGTACTGCTATTGATAGACACGTAAGTTGTAAAGTTATACATTCTGACAATTTACACTCAAACACTACAGACCGTAAATAATTCCGGGCTGAGCTCCAGGAGTTATACTACACTAGCACCTAGAGTAGCACGCAGGGGTAACCCCCGACGTAATACCAAGTACACTAACACCTGGAGTAGCACGAAGGGTAGATCCCATCGTCACTCGCCACCACAAAGTACACCTAGAGGAACGCAGGGGTAGCCACCGACGTATCTCATCAACACTGGAGGGTGAAGGGTTGTTACAGGGCTGTAAAGACCTACGACCTTTCTCTTAGTATATACAGTAAAGACAGGCCGTCGCCTACGTCTTCTGGGCATTACTGAAATCCCGCTCGAAACTCACACACTATCTCCAGACAAACATAATAACCATACACGGTGTCTTTAAATTGCAGAGGAATACCTCCATAACCTGTAGTATAAATTAGTAGTCCACATAACCATCGTAAATACCTGGTGCGAGAACGTTTGTATAAAATTAGAGATTACGTAGATTATTCTATCTTTACGTAAACCTATTAGAGTAGTTTTAATATTAAGTATTTTGTTCCCTTGATTAATTATAAATAATTAAACTTAGTATAGAGATCGGTAATTAATTTAGTTAGATAAATAATCTAATTGCCTGCATTAAACCGGTTATAATTGGAAAAAGGTCACAAGACCTCGCGTTTGTATACGTGCATTTCGCGTGTATTATTTCCCGGGAGTAGACATCCTTGCTTCAGCGATCCAGAGTTACTAACGTATAAACACGATATCGATTTTCTCAAACGATTCGAGTTCATTGCGCTGGCGTCCCGACCAACAACGGTATCAAGGTGACGCTCGCTACTATCATGCAGGACCGTAACCTAAACTTTGCCTCTTAGGTAAGGAATAGATTAACAAGACTATCTTTTGTTCACAGAAGCGACGTCGCACCCAGTGACGCTAGGACCCGGACCAGAAGTTCTCCATACATTTTGTTAATTACTTTTTATTTTATTTATTGTAAATATTTGGTTAATATACATTTTAAAAATGCTTTACGGTTTTTATTTAAGGTTACAGTGTTAAGCCCATCCAGTACTTACTACGAACCACACCCCGTTTATAAAATAAACCCGATTGAGCAAAGCCGAAGCAAAATAAAACCGCGTTGGGTTTCCAAACCAGAAGGGCGCAATATAAATATAAGTATAGAACCCGCTCCAAAAGTAGGGGAGCATTATATACTTGTAATTATTTTATGTATTTAACTACGTAATCTTCTTAATTCAAATCAAACCTTTTCCTTTATTCGAGAATGCCCTCGCAAGTAACCCTAGCAAGGATCATTCTCCTAAAAGGGGAAGGTGTGATGCAATTACGAAACATTCAATTTCAATAGAATAAGTAAAACACATTTAAAAGTTAAACTAGTTAAATTACTTAGTATGCAAATATGCAATAACAATTATTACAATATAAATAGACCAATGTACTAAAGGAATTGTAAAGTCATGTATTCTTATCAACACACTTTTCACTATTATAAATAAAAGTAACTAGGCAAAACTAGAACAGATTGTAAACATATACTAAACAGATACTATAGGTACCTGTAAGAGTGGTACTGAAACGATCATGTCGTTAAGTACATCATTGTTAATGTGTGCAATAAATAATCTTTCTAAAACATGTAAGGATAAATATTAATACCACTCTAACCTTAAACAAACACCAATTGGGGTTAAATACTACATTGGTAAGTATTTACTTATGGACGTGTTGGGCCTATCAACCGGTAAACATATACTACCGTCTTGGAAAGACATATGGTAAATATACAAAAATGCTCTCGATCCTGTAAAAAATAAGTTTATAGATCAAGAAATTAGTTATAAACAAGAGTAGTGAAAATCTGTTTATAACCTATGGTTTTTAATAAAGTTACACACACAAAAACCGTAGGATCATAACGAATTAATACTGTATTAATTAAATCTAGCAATTTTCAAATCTTAAACCACATTTCCAAGCGACAATATCTCAAAATGATGATGTCAGAAATGTAATGCTGTGAAAACCCGTTAGGTTTGTATTTATTGCAGAAACCACTAAATGAAAAAGATCGATGTTGACATAATGACATGAAACAGGTGGCAGGTATACAATGGAAGTTAATGGCGCAAAGATCTATCGTGCAGAAAACCTTCAAATCTGTGAGAGAATGGGAAACGCTGACTAAAGTGGAAAAATAGATCACCCAAAACAGTATAATCAAGTTTAAAAGGTCGCAAAAGCATTTCCCGTATGAAAACGTAATGCGATGATCGTTTGAAGTGTACTCTTTAGATTACCGCAAGCTCATCGACCTTTAGGTCTGGAGTGGATATGTTTCAATTAAGTATTTTGTGATAAATTTTATCATAAATTAGTAATAGTTTTATAGTAACTAATTTAATTTTAATTTCAAATGTTTGGGAAATTCTGAAATTAATTTCAAGTTGGCGATTAAAATTTAAAAAAAAGCCGGAAGCAATGGCCACTTGTATTTTGTTTTTGTGTTTTTGTTTACACGGAGTGCTTTAAATTAAAATTAAAGCACCTAGATAGTGAAAAACTGAAGATAAATTGTGTGAAAATGTATTACAAAATAACCCAAAGCGTTACAGAAACGGATATCCCTTAATAAAATACAGTGAGTTAAAAACCTTTTTTTTTAATTGAAAATCTGTAACTTCATAGATTTGTATAGTGACACTACAAAGGACTATTTGACGTTTCGCTCAAATCGAAATTCTTTCAAAATAAATATTGCAACAGACAATTAAGATTTTTTCAATTTTGAACTGTTTGAAACGTAATTATGTATGTTATTACTAAAAACATACAGAAAAATTTTTTTTCGGGGGAATCAAACCTAATCTGCCATAGTAATTGTATTTAGTTATTATTTAAAAATTAAGAAAAGGCCATTTTGTGCTTTAATTGAGTGACCTACGAATTTTTGTTGGAAGAACAGATTTAATCTTATGGAAATTATGAGAAATTCAATAATTATTAATAAACCTATTTCCATTTTTAACACTTCTTTACTTTAAGTTAGAACACTACGCTGTTTTAGAATAAAAGTATTTACTATCTAAAAAGCACAGATAGTTTAATTAATAGAACAAAACGTCTTAAACTTTCTTAGATTGACAGTCTGCTCAAAGCAATTCATGTTTGATACAAAATCCTATTAATTATTTGATTAACTTCATCATGGAAGTTAGCAAATGTTCAACTTATTCCCAAAAAGGCGATAAGACCGATCCTCAAACTACCGACCAATTGCCATCACTTCCATTTTGTCTAAAATCATGGAAAAAGCCATTAATCAGCAACTGCTCACGTTCCTTGAAACTAACAAACTCTTAGTGACCAACTATATGGGTTTAGGCGAAGTCGTTCAACAGGTGATCTTCTTTCATAGTGACCCAAGTTTGAACAATACAGTAGAGCAGTCCGGTGAAACAGTTGCAGTCGCTTTAGATATCTCAAAGGCATTTGACCAAGTTTTGCATAAGTGTTACTTGCCAAACTCACCTCGTTTGGGTTAAATGATACGCTGATCAACTGGGTTTCTAGTTTCCTTAATAAAAGACGAATACGTGTCGTAGTTGATGGCTTTTTTTCAAAAGAAGTTAGAATTAACGCGGACGTACCACAGGGATCTGTTACAGCGCCTACACTTTTCGACTGTACATAAATGACCTTATTTCTTCAACAACTAACCCAATCCATTACTATGCTTTCACTGTAGTTCATCTCAGTCTAATCATAGTGATAATCCACCTTCTATGTCAAATCAAGAAATTAAAGCTGAAATGGCAAATTCAATCAACAAAGACATTCAACGTATTCTCGAATGGGGAAGCAATAATCTAGTTAAATTTAATGCTAACAAAACTCAGTATTTCCTTCTGTCCGCCAAAAAGATCGATCATTTCCTGTTGTAAGTATGAAGGCTCAGTTCTTAAGTTTTCAGACCCTATTACTCTGTTGGGTATGACTGTATCTTCAAATTTCTCATGGGTTGACCAACTTCTGTCAGCTACCAAAACAGCTGCTCGTAAAATAGGCTTTTTGTACAGATCTGAGCATTACTTTACCTCTCGACAAATACTTGCTGTATAAGGTCCAAATTCGGCCTCATCTGGAATATAATTCTCACCTCTGGGTTAGTGCTCCCAATACGCTCTCGATATCGTTGATCGTATTCAAAAGAGATCGATTAGGCTTATAAATGAGCCGTCCTTAACTTCTCACATACAGTCCCTTGAGCATAGAAGGATGGTTTCAGTTCTTTCTTTGTATTAGCGTTATTACAGCGGCTATTGTGCTGCTGAATTATATTGTTTGATTCCATCTCGGCTATCTTTGCGAGAAACACTGGTTCGCTCATTCACATCATTGGTATGCCGTACAAATCTCACTTGTCGTACCAAACGGGCCCAATCCACATTTTCTACACGGCTTCTAAACTCTAGAATGATCTGGCTAGTTTCTGCTTTCCTCTCACTTACGATATGAGAAAATTTAAGGTGGCTGTTCATAGGCATGTATTGACAATTCATTATCCCTCTATCCATCCTCCTAAGTGTTCCTGAGTGCTTTAGCACGATGATAGAATTACCTGTTCAGGTCCACAATCATATAAAAAATATATGTAAAAGTAATAATAACTCTCAGTTTAAACGAGACATGGTGTTTCTGGGCGAGACATGGATATTTTCCAAAGGAAATCCAGGGCGATCATGTCAAGACGATGATGTAAAAATTGTTCGTAAACCAGGAGGTTATGATGGCAAACGCTTTGTGGTTCCACATGCTGGCTCTAACACAGGCTTCGTAAATAATGCTGCATTATTGTTCGCATCAAAATCACAGAAAGAGAATTACCACGGTGAAATGAACAGCGAAATGTTTTTAAAATGGATGGATGAGCAATTATTAAATAACTTAGAGGGGCCATCCTTGATTATTATGAATACCTCCTATCATTCGACAGTAATTGAAAAACAGCCATCGTCGTCATGGAATAAAGCAACTTGCAGTGCTACTAATATAAACAACGATCAAAATCTGCTTAAAACAGAACTATTAGCTTTATCTAAATTACATATCAAAAGCAAACGGTATCAAGTTAATGAGTTGGTACAGAGCCTCATAAGGTTTTGAATTGGCATATCATTGAATTTACATGTTTTGAAGTAATTGAGCTAATTGAAAGTGAAAATAATGGTCAGATGGTTATGGTGTCCAAAGCTGACTTCAATCAACGTTTCAACTTAATATTGCACGGATTCTGATTTGACGTCAATCTGTAAATTTATTATTAAATTAACCATCGTTTTCATTTTAGTTTACGCCGTCTCGTATAGTTTCTGTTCGTTGTTGTTTTGCCCTTTTATTTACTCGTTCTTTATAGTTATTTTGTTCAAATCATCAAATTATTAATAACAGTTCTTATTAGAACTTTTGCCTATTATGTCTGGTAAAGGAAAACGTTAAGTTCCCAAGCAACAATTAGTTGTAAATTTGTTGAGTACTTCCAGCATGAACTAGATAATGGAGGACTCTAATCAACATAAATGCAGTGCAATAGGAATATTTAGTGTAATATTAATTTGACACAATGAATTACATTTGTTGTATTTAAGTTAGCAGATGCTTTGAAGATTTGTTGCGCACAGTGAAAGGATTAAAGCACGCAGTGCAATTAATTCCATTTTGCCTAGTCCTGGAAGGAAACGACCTCGCAAAAAGCAAAATCAGTTAATTTACCGGATTCTGTAAAGATGAGCATTAGAAATACTTTGTATGATATGTATGCTCAGAGTGATAACTTTTTGTTTAATTACCTATAAATAAATTTATTGTCTTTATAGAGAAACATGTTACTGTCGGAACCCTAAATGCCGAACTTCAAGAAAAACATATTATGTTAAGTAAAACTAGCTTAACCGCACTCTCCACGATATTGGATTTAAATTTAAAAAGGAATGTAACCGCACCGCCTTAATTGAAAATCAATCGCTGACGCTCGACTGCAGTTCATGAAAGCTCTATACGATCTCTATGTCTTCTGGGGAATTCCCTTCATCATGGAAGTTAGAAAATGTTCAACTTATTCCCAAAAAAGGCGATAAGACCGATCCCTCAAACTACCGACCAATTGCCATCACTTCCATTTTGTCTAAAATTTGGAAAAAGCCATCAATCAGCAACTCTCGTTCTTGAAACTGAACACTCTTTAGTGACCAACAATATGGGTTTAGGTAAAGTTGTTCAACAGGTGACCCAAGTTTGGAACAATACAGTAGACAGTCCGATGAAACAGTTGCAGTCGCTTTAGATATCTCAAAGGCATTTGACCAAGTTTGGCATAAGTGTTTACTTGCAAACTCACCTCGTTTGTTAAATGATACGCTCATCAACTGGGTTTCTAGTTTCCTTGATAAAGACGAATACGTGTCGTAGTTGATGGCTTTTACCAAGAAGTTAGCATTAACCGGCGTACCACAGGGATCCGTTACAGCGACTACACTTTTCGGCTGTACATAAATGACCTTATTTCTTCAACAACTAACCCCATCCATGTTTGCTGACGATAGCACTCTTCACTGTAGTTCATCTTAGTCTAATCATAGTGGTAATCACCTTCTATGTCAAATCAAACTAAAGCTGAAATGGCACATCAATCAACAAAAGATGGATCATTTCCTGTTGTAAGTATGAATGGCTCAGTTCTTAAGTTTTCAGACTCTGTTACTCTGTTGGGTATGACTGTATCTTCAAATCTCTCATGTGTTGACCATCTTCTACCAGCTACCAAAACAGCTGCTCGTAAAATAGGCTTTTGTACAGATCTAAGCAGTACTTTACCTCTCGACAACTCCTTCTGCTGTATAAAGCCCAAATTCGGCCTCATCTGGAATATAATTCTCACATCTGGGTTAGTGCTCCCCAATACGCTGTCGATATCGTTGATCGTATTCAAAAGAGAGCGATTAGGCTTATGAATCACCCGTCTTTAACTTCTCACTACAGTCCCTTGAGCATAGAAGGAAGTCAGCACTAACTCCACATAAACTGTTTGTGTACTTATTGAGAAATGTGAACATATTTGGAATCTATTCTATTCAAAATAATATAATGCATATTGTTTTAATTATAAACTCATTTAAGTGTAATATTATTTGTAACTAACTCCTTAAATTGTGCTGCTACTTTAAGTTCTGGGATGGGGACATTTGGTTAGCGATAAAGATTCTAATTGGCATTTGAAAACAATAAGTTAATTCACACAACAGCGTCTGTTTACCTGTAATAATAAACATCATTGCTGGCAAAAATAATTGAAAAAAATTTAGATTTCAACTTTTTTTAATTACCATAACATAACCTTACTTTTGATATATAAGTTATTCCATTATAGTGTACAGTGGGGTGCCCTTCTAATACATATTTGAATGTACCTATAAAATGTACTTATTACACGAATTTACGAAAATTGAAATATTTTTAACCACAAAACACCATGTTTTGACTATCCAATATAACATTAGTGCCAAACGTACCGCCCAGAGAACGAGTTCAATCGCATCAAACGTTAATATCTTAATTACACTTTTTAGAATTCCGCATTTACGTTTTATAAATAATAGATTAATTAAGCACGTAAAACATTATTACGACAATTTTAAAGTAGTGCAAGCAACTACCTGTGCGTAATTAAAGTATTATTTGCAACACTGTCTTGTTACGATTTGGCAGATTTCATTCCTGACGTCGTTATTTCTTATATATGTAAAAGACGCTCCATTGACTTCAAATTTTAATCTTAATACATACAATTACAAACAATGACTTTTACGCCAACTCTCGTGGATACAACTATATCTATTAATCACTAATTGAGATTACTTTATCAATTCGCTACCTGCACTACACTGTTAGAAAAACAAAAAAGAACGGATTTATAGGTATATCGCCTGTTCACAGTTCTAAACGAAAATTTTACTTAAACTTATATACTAAAACAGATGTAATCCATAATTTACATCTACACCAACATAACTAACTGCTTCACTTTGTAACCTGGAAAAATAGAAGAATGGAAGTCACTGGACGGTAGCAGGATGAATATTCTACTTTCCAGACAGCGTTTTGAGTATTTTCTGAGATAAATTTTATTAGTGACAAAGTATACGGCAAATAATTGTTTGGTAAAAGATCCGGCCTAACTACGTCAATTTACAAACTTCTAAAATTCCTTTGATGCGTCTTTGATGTCAGGTGGTAGTTAAAATGGAACCGCTTTAAAGTGGTTTAAGATTCTCTGTTGAAATATTTAAAAGGAACATTACTTTTAATGGTATTGGCTTGTATACATAACGTTATAAATTTCAGTAGAAACACTCTCTAGGTCCATGTTATTCAGAAATAAAATCTATATTTTTAACCTCACGTATTTAAGCTGGTTTTCACATTTACAATTTATTTCTATTATTTACAGAATACAATACTAATTAACAGTTACTAGATTGTCTTAATAATAGCGAAATTATTTACACTTTATAACTGACGAAGTGTTAACTACGACTACTAACTTAAAATATGGAAGCAATTGAAGCTGCGTTTTGTTATAAAACATTTAGGACACTTGCTGGCTTAGGATTAGCGATTTAATTACTGTGAGTAGATTTTAGTGCTTTTAACCAACTGGATTTTCATGAAGAAACATTATTTGCATTTGAAATGTAAATTACTGAGGGACTTTCTGTAACAAATTGGATCTGGACTAAATTTGACGAAATAGCAGGATAACGCAATACATACAAGACATGTTTTCTGGTAGTCCTTTCCTGGTCGGGTCAAAGATTTAATTACAGGCTTCAGGGGGCTTTCTTTATTAAAGATTTATAACGGTTAACTGAGCAAAATCGTCAATCTCTAAGCAGGAGATGAACAGGGGAATTGATATAAATTCTATCAGGTCTGTGTTTTAATTGTTAAAGAAATATTTGAGGCAGCAAGATTATTGCTTGCGTAAAGATTTTACATTTATCACTAATCAGACATGACTGACCAGTACTGCAATTTAATTAATTCAGGATTGACTGTAATATACTTTAAGTGGGTATTACTTCTGGAATATCGGGATTTTGTGAAACTAGACATAGAAGTAGTTATGTTAGACAGGCAAAGTAACGTACTCTTTACAATGGAAGATTATTACAAAAATTGAATAGCGGTTTATTGAGCTGGGTCTACTTTGGTACATGATTATGCCCTTACAGTTTATTATACCTAGTAGGCGTGTGTAGTCAAAGTCACCAGTGGACAATGGCAATAATCTCGTTCCCTCTAACGAAACTTTGTATGTATGCGTGTGTGAGCGTGTCTGTACGTGTGCGTGCGTGTGTGTGCGTGTGTGTGCCTGTGCGTGCGTATGTAACTCGTTCAGTACGAGTTACCAGGAGCAGAACACGAAGATTTGAAAATGGCAGATGAGATTATGCCGAAACGTCGTCATTTCAACATCGGTTCTCTTGCAATAATTGAATAGATGGTTGATTGGCAAAGGCCTAGTTTGATATAAATTTAATTGTGTAATTTGACACTTTCTCATTGGCAGATTATAAACATCTGATATATGGTTGAAAAGCATTTTTATGAAGAATTCAAAATGCGAGATGATAAGGAACTCTTGTGATGCAGTGCTAACTCGATGCAGATGGTGTTTACAGGAGAATGAAGGTTTATTCGAGCATTTGATTAATTAATAGTAAAATTCAGTATAATATTAAATTTTATTTTTTGTTGTTTTTTGTCACTTTTATTATTATGATTTATGTTAATAATCAATAATATTGTTCTCAATAGTTAGTTTAATTTGTAGATTAATTTTCATTTAATTAAAATACATAATATGTCAAGGTTGCTTTGATATAAATTTAATTGTGTAATTTGACACTTTCTCATTGGCAGATTATAAACATATGATATATGGTTGAAAAGCATTTTTTATGAAGAATTCAAAAATGCAAAAATCCAATATGGCGTCCATAAGAAAATCGAAAGTTGCGTGCATTATCTCAAAATCTAGTAGGCCTAGATTTTTTTCAAAATCATTTTTGAAATCCTCGCTACCTGTTACCCCATCCTGCAAAAATCGTGGATGTATCTCTTGCAAGAAACAAGATATAGCGATTTTAGAAAACGCATATTTTCAGTTATCACCCTGTGTCTAGTAAATGGAAGGGATTTTTTGACATGTAACCATGGTTACTTCTTGGGCATATAATGACGCAACTTTTTCTCCATTTAACCATCTTCGTATCTCTAACGGTTTCCAATATCCCCATGCATTTCATCTTAAACTGGACACCCTGTATATATATATATATATATATATATATATATATATATATATATATATATATATATATATATATATATATATATATATATTTATACGTGGTTGTGCAGTAGTTTATTACGCATTTGGATTGAACTTAAGTTCTTCGGGCATCATTGGAATCCATATGGGTTCCATTTCCACACTAGCTTGGCTTATTGGATTTTCCGCTAATGCGATGTATGTGGCTTCTTTGAGTTTCCGGCATGTGGTATTCTCGTTCTTTGCCACTATCTTAATGCGGTGGTTTTCGTTCCAGACATGTTCGGCGATTCTTGATTTTCTTGTTCCACTCTTGCGCCTTATATCCCTGTGTACTCATTTTGAGTGGTCCACCGCTCCATCCTATGTATGCTCTGACACATTCGCATGGTAGGTTGTATACACAATTCGTGAAATTCTGATCTTCATTGCGTAGTTTGGTTTTGTTTAGTATTTCCCTTAGCGTTCTGGTCGGTTTGAAGTCAGTGCGTATCTTGTATTTTTTGCCCGTACTTCGTATTTTGTCTGAGGTTCCTTGCATTTATGGTATTATCGCTGTATATTTAGGTTCTTCTTCTCCGGTTACCCTTTTACGGTTTAGATTAGGTGTTAGATCGGGGTGCCATTTTGTTTTCCTTTGTCCAGGTCCTCTTGTCTTGAGCATATTGTTTTCCTCGCTCTGTCGTACTAGCATTTTGCCACGCCTAGCTTCACGCTTTTGTAGTGATTGGAGTTGTAGTGTTGGTACCTTTCCGTGTGGGTTGGTATACACTTGTCGTGAACGTGTTGTTATTCCTGTGTACAGGTACACCCAGTTTTTGTTCCGACTCTAAGTGCTATAACAGTCCTCAGAGTGATAACGAAAGCAGAGTCCGCTTCCAAAACGTCGCGCTCCAAAAGCAAAAACTGTGGAAATAGACCCATCAACTCTACTAAATTAAAACGTTTCGTGGTGATGTACAAATCAAGTAAGGTTTTTCTGTGCCCTTATAAACTACATTTTGCGAATACACTATTACATAATAGGTTGTAGTGCAAAACGTATTTAAGTATAACCTGATTGTGCACATTAAGAATAAAAATTGTAGATGCTCATCAGGGTTAAGCTTAAAAGAAGATTTACGAAGGATTGAACTATACGCAGCCTGTGTGTGTTTAAATGTAAGTTATGTGGCAGTTCTACGATAAAAACGAAATAAAATGTGCACGATTGAAACAATAACAATATTAAAAAAATAAGTGTTAATTCTAAATTCAACACCTTTATACTAATAAAAACAACGTTCAATTTAAAATAAATTTGACAATTGTAAACAACTAAAGATCGCGTGATCGCTGATGTACGGGCAGCTTGTTACGTCACTCAAAAAGTTACGAGGCAACCTGTGTAATTTTAGAGATCTGATCTTAATCAATTACTATTACTTACGAGTGAGAGATGTCACAATAAAGAAGCTGCAACGATATCTTCGGAGAGTACATGAGCGGATAAAAGGCGAGCCAAGTACTTTTTTGTGCGATGGTAGAGACCTTCTCTCAAAAGTAAAGAAATCCGGCAGAACTAGCGGTATTAGAATGAGTAAAGCAACGAAAAGCCATGCAACTAAAGATCTTTTCAATATATCGTGAATGTGTGTAGAGAAGCCCACTGGCACAGTATTGCGTTCTCGAAATACCAAATGCTCTTGAAAAACCTTTAAGACCAGAAAAGGGCAAGCATGTATGTAAAATCATATACGCTCGCCCTTTTCATGGTTACAATTGTATAAAACGCGAGACTAAAGGAACATTGTGGTTAATAGGTCAGCGATAAAGTTTCAAACAAATCACTAGTTCTTGTTAAGTGTGCAAAATCAAAGTACCAAAAGATTAAAGAGACAAAGACCCAAAGTTTAATAAATATTTAACGTATAAATCAATAACATTGGCTCCCACATGAAAAAAAAATCCTTACACCTTTCGTAGCGAAAAGTGTAATCAATTCTCCAGAAAATAAAGGTGACTTGAATTCGCCGTGAGTTGGAGAACAGTCCCACAGGGATCCTGAAGAAAACTTACACAAACCACAAAACTTGACTAAAGCCAGCAATAATACATATCGCAAATGTATTAATTACTCGGTTTTATGCTCCTAAATCTTAAGTACATAACGATAAACTCCCAAGTCTAAGGTAAAAAATTAAGATAGTAATTGTCTGGATTACCCACCATAACATGACTCGAACAAAAAATTTATAGATAATCAACCAAAGTGAATGGCAAAACATTTAAGTGCTCGTAAGGTATAATTGAGTATGAATTTTTAAATTATATTTCTTCATCCGTCCCTAGAATAACTAATTTATTACCGAGCCAATAACAAAAGTATTGGTTTCCAGAAACGAATAAATTTACAACCACCCACGCAAATGACTGTATTTCATGTTTATGGATTAAAAAACCCACGGGTAGAAGACGTGGATATCTGCATCCGTTTGAGAAGGTTAGTAATCCCTTTCGTGCACTTCATTTAGAACACTTAGGAACATTGTGTGGAACTCCGAACGGTAATACCTATATATTAATAACCGTCGATGGTTTCACAAAATGTGTTTGACTAGAACCTATTCAAAACACTAGCACTAAGCCAGTAATATCATATTTCAAATTATAAATGACATTTTTCAGATATCACTGATAGGGGAAAAGGTTTTGCAAATACGAAACTTGCCGAATTCTACAAAAATTAAGGAATTAAGCACATATTCGGTGCTATAGCATGATCTAGAAGCAATAGACAAGTTGAATGGTTTAATTTAAGTGCGTCTTGTTTACATCTGTTGGAGAATACTACGATACTTGAGCTCAGTGTTTAATTGATCGTTGGGTACTCCAGATTAACACCTGTCGAGTCTAATGGTCATAACGCTAAGTATTGTGCACTCTAGATTAACCCATTAACGCCCATTGGCATATACATAGATCACTCAATATACATTATTGTAAACAATAAAGTTATTAACAAAAATTATTTTTATAATTTTTATAACATATATTGTAAAAGTGACTGTTTTGCAAAATTTTACAAGGTGTTGCTTATTCACCTCTAATTATTTACCAAATAACTTTGGTGCTTTCATATTTTGGATATATAATAACAAATGGAACATGTAAATTGTAGTATATTTAGCTTTCCATAATTTTTAATAATAACAATGTTTTAAACAATTTAACCTACTGATCTATGTATATACCACTGGCCACATACAATATCAAACTTTGCCCTTGCACGTGAAGAATTTTGTCATCGGCGATCCTCGGACACCAACGTTTGGCAAGTCAACGACCTACCGTTTCGGCGTTTACTTACTCTTTATGATTTGATTAGTGCAAGTTAGGTTGCAATTCTGATGACACGTTATCTAGTTAGTTTGTGATTACGGTCTTGCGAAGTATAAAAATTTGTAAGAATAAATAGTTAAAAAATGGCTTCTCAGTGCAGTTCACGCCAAGCATTGAGTATGCAGGAGTTAGAGGACATTATCAATGATCCCAATTTTTATGATGATCCAGAAAGTGAAACCATAGATATAACAGTTATTCCACCTGACGTTGATTACCTTACCGATGAAGACGACCAAGGCGATGATACGGGTATTGTTGACGTTGTAGACATTCCTGGCCAATTGGAAGTAGAGCAGTACAACAGCGATGTGGTAGAAGACATTACTCCAACTCCTGAATCCTCTTCTAATAAACATCAGAGATTGACGACAACAGAAGCAAAATGGAGAAAAGTTGATCCAAAATATTTGTTTGCAGATACTGATTTCAAAGAGATTGAAAAAAATAAAGTAAGTGAACTCAAGAACAAGTATGGTAAAACCCTTAACTTTTGAATGCTTTATCAACGCCGACATTTTGGAGCACATCAAAGAGGAAACGTTACGTTATGCTCCAACGTAAAAAACGATGCAACTTTTGAACTCGACATTCGGAATTAAAATGCTTCCTGGGAATTATTATTTGGATACCACAAACTGCCATCAGAACGGATGTACTGGGCCACTGATGAAGATTTGGGCATCAAAATTGTGCAAGAAGGTTTATCAAGAAACAAATTCACAAAATAAAATCAGTGTTGCACTTTCAAATAATGACGAACTTGATAAAAACGACAAATGTTTCAAAGTTCGACCACTTATCGAAAAGGCGAATAAAACGTTCAAACAATTTGGTGTGTTCTCATCACATTTATCGGTCGACGAGATGATAGTCAAATATTATGGACTTCATGGACTCAAACAATTTATACGCGGAAAGCCAATACTATTTGGCTATAAGTTATGGGCATTGTGCGGATCCAACGGATTTTGTTTCAATTTTAGTCTTTATACGGGGAAAGAGAAAAAACCGCATCCCGGTTTGACTCTAGGTTCGCGTGTCGTGACAGAATTGCTATCATGTGTATCAGAACCAAACGATCATGTCGTGTTCTTCGATAATTTTTTCACCAACCGGGATTTGCTTGTACATTTCGGACATCGAGGATTTCGAGCTACAGGAACGGTACGAGAAAACAGAACTGACAAGTGCCCCTTGAAATCTGTTAAAGATTTATCAAAAGAAGATCGTAGGTCATTTGATCATAGGTTTGATGTTACATCAAACATTCTTATGGTACGATGGCACGATAACAAATGTTATGTTGCAAGTAACTACGATACCGTGAAGCCATTAGCTAATGTGTCACGTTGGAAAGGCAACTAAATGCAGAGCAGCAGTTGTCCAACCCGGCTGATAAATAATTATAACAATACATGGGAGGAGTAGATCAACACGATTGGTTGATCGGTAAATATGCGCAAGTATTCGAGGAAAAAGTGGTATTGCCATATTTACACGAATATAGATATGGCTCTTGCTTGATTTTATATCGCCACTTACATGGAAAACAAAGTCTGAACTGCTTAGAATTTCGAAGAGCCGTGGCTGCCTTATCTCAAAATAATATCCTGTAATAAGCGACAATAAGAATTCACAGGACAGTTGTTCTAGATGCAAGATACGACGGATTGGATCAGTGCTACATTTTCGAAATCAACAACGACGCTGTCAACGAGTAAATTGTAAAGTAGACCAACGTCTTTGCGTAAAGTGCAGTTACTCTGTGTGCAAAATGTTTAACCTTACCACACTAAATAATTTTTATAAATAATATCATTTATAAATAAATAATTTGATTAACAATATGCATTATTTTATTATTATAAATTTATATATTTAGAATTAAAAACATTGCATTTGAAGCATAATATACGTTTGCTAAGTGCTATATTACACATGATATTGATGCCAGTGATCTATATAGATCACCCTATACCTAGTAAACCTAAACACCTGGAATTTTAAGTATTTTTTTCGGCTTTCCGAGGTCCACTTTAGTTGATATCTGAACAGTTTTCATTTGAATTCAAAAAATTTTGTTCTTGGGCGTTAATGGGTTAATACTGTTTAGTCCTGTATTCGCTGCAGTGTAGCCCAAATTAACACCTATAGACCCAAATGGTTACCGTCCCTATTATTACACATTCTACATTAACACCTGTTCAATATTCCAATATTCGCTTGTAAGAAAGGAAATGAGCTTAGGATTCATTGAGTCTGTGCACTCCAAATTAACACATGTAGAATCCAATGATCACTATCCTATGTAGTATTGTGCATTCTACATTAACACCTGTTAAATGTGAACTCCAGATTAACACTTGTTGAGTACAATATTCTCATGCACTCAGTATTGAATTGATTGCTGCGTACTCCAGATTAAGGCATGTAGAGTCCAATTGTCACTATCCTAAGTGTTTTTCACCTAGATAAACACCTGCTGAGTTCAATATTCGCTTGTGAACAAACAGAATGAGCTCAGGATTCATTGAACATATGCACTCCAGAATAATAGCCGTTGATCCCAATATTCGCTTGAGCTTAATATTCAATTTATTGTTGCGTACTACACATTAGCTCCTGTCGAGTCCAATGGCTTAAAATCCGTCTAGTAGAACATTCGCCCGTGAGCTCAAAAAATATGCTCAGTATCCATTGAGTAATGTACACTCCAGATTAACTTCTGCAGAGTATAATATTCGTTTGAGCTTGGTATTTAGTTGATTATTGTATATTCCAGATTAACTTCTGTCGAGATCAATGGTCATTGGAATGGGAATTGTACACTTCAGATTAATTCCTATCCAGTACAATGGCCGCTATGCTGAGTATCGTACACTCTAGATTAATACTTGTTGAGTCCAATTTTTTCTATTGATCTAAGTCCATTAGTCACATCCTGAGTAGTGTGCATTTTAGATTAACATCTGTTGTGTTCAATATTCGCTTACGATCAAAATAAATGAACTCCGAATTCATTGCGTATGTACAGTCCAGATTAACACTTGTCGAGGCCAACGATTTCTTTGTGAGAAAAAAGAATGAGCTCAGGATTCATCCACTATTATGCACCCTTGTATTCGCTTGAAGTTAGTATACAATTGATTATTTTGTTCTACACATTAACTACTATCGAGTTCAATGGTCGTTAGACTGAGTATTGTGCACTCCAGATTAGGACCAACCCAGTCCAACATTTGCTGGTGAGCTAAAAAAATAAGCTCAGTATACATTAGGTATTGTGTTCTCCAGATTAATACCTGTTGAGTGTAACATTATTTTGAGCTTAGTATTTAATTGATTATTGTGTAGTGTGTACTCTAGATTAACCCCTGTCGAGACCAATGGTCACTAGGATAAGTATTGTGCATTTCATATTAACACTTATTCAGCTCAGTATTCGCTTGAGCATTCAATTTTATTCATTGTTGTGGGCCTCCAGATTAACTCCTGTCGAGCCCAATTGTAACTAGGACTGTGAATTTTGTACTCTAGGACAACATCTGTCAATTGTGAGCAAAAAAATTAGCCCCAAATTCATTGAGTATGTGTATTCTAGATTAATACCTGTCGATCCCAACATTTGTTTGTGAGCAAAAACTGGGCTCAGGATTCATACAGTATTGCGCACTCTATATTAACACATGTTGAGTCCAATATTCGCTTGAGCTTAGTATTGGTTGTGTACTCCAAACTAACTCCTGTCGAGTGCAACAGTCAGTGTGCTGAGTATTGTGCACACTAGATTAACTTCTATTGAATCCAATATTCGAATGAGCTTAGCATTTAATTGACTGTTGTGCGCTCCAGATTAACACCTGTAGAATCCACTGGTCACTATCCTGATTTATTGTGTATCCCAGGTAAACATCAGTTGAGTCCAATATTCCCTGCTGATTAAAAAAATGAGCTCACAGTTCAGTGAGTATGTGAACAGATTAACACACTTTGAGTCCAATATTCCCTTGAGCTCAGTATTAAATTTATTGTTATGTACTCGAGATTAACTCATATTGAGACCAATAGTCACTCCAGATTAACACCTGTCAAAAAGACAAAAAGAAAGCGAAAAAGGCATACCGTGAAGACGACCATGCAGCTACTGCCTTAAGTTATGCATTCATTACTCGGAAATCCCACGTTAAGTTTACGAAGAAGAGCAGCGGAAGTTGGTTTTACCAAAAGCCACTTAAAGAATATATTGAAACAAAACAAAATGATTCCCTTTAAACCAAAATTTATTCACGCCTTAAAAGCTTGTTATTATAACATTAGGCTTGATTTTTGTGTAAACATTGGTGAAAAAATTATCACTATAACATTTTATTTTCCGATGAGCAACGTTTATGACAGATGGAGTTGTTTCATCCCAAAACTGTCGATATTAGACTAGTGAATATACTCGTTTCAGGATTCAATGTAAAAGCCAATTTTTAAAAAGGTAAATGTTTGCTGTGCCTTTTTACCAGAAAAAATAATTGGGCCGTATTGTCATCAAATCAGGAACTATATTTGGATTTGCTAGACAACTTTTTATTACCAGAATTCGAGAATTTTCCCTTGGAACAAAGGCGTAAAATGTGTTTTCAGCACGATGGCTGTTCGTCACATTATACCTTACTAATAAGAGGATGACTGAATGAATATTTTTCGGAACCATGGATAGGACGATATGGACCGATATTCTTTCCGCCCCGGTCTCCCAACTTAACGATTTTAGATTTTTTTCTAGGTGGCTACCTAAAACAGAAAGTGTACCAAACAGATATGAACCACAATATTGAATATCTTAAACAAGCAATAATTAATTCCGTAACGCAATTAGAATAAAAAGAAGTTGCTGGAGGCTACATCGAATAGTTGTTCTTTTTAGTATTTAATGTACGTTTTCTTTACTATTACATGACAAATGTAGAAATGCCATTGATTAGATAGTTACAATAACCAACAATTTGAAAAAGAAGAAGAACAAAAATCCGCTACTAAATTTCACAATAATGACAGTCAGTATTGTTTGTAAACAAATGACAATGTATTGTTTGAAATGTTGAATGCATAGGTTCCTAGATCTAATCGATGTTGTCTTAATAAACAAAAATAGCGGTTTCATGAAATTGTGCCGATTATTTTCAAATGTTACAGTTATTATTATTTTTCCATTATGAACAGTTTTCTTAATAAAATTTGTCTCTACGATACAAAAATAAAGGTACTTCACCTGCAAAGAAAATAGTTTTTGCTCCGCGACAAGGGCAGCTTTGAATTTAATAAATTTAAAATATGATGAAAATTGATTTCCAATGAAGGAAGGCTGAATCGGAAAAATCGTTTTCAAATTCCAAAATTTTTGGTCATTTACGCCTATAATGAACTCAATCAGTGAACTCAGAGTATAAGTGATTGTCGGATTCTACACATTAACTCTTGTCAAGTCCAATGGTCGCTAGGCTGAGTATTGTGCACACCAGATTAATGCCTGCCTAGTCCAACATTCGCTTGTGAGCAAAAAAAATGAGCTCAGGATTCATCCAGTATTGTGCACTCTAGATTACCACACGATGAATCCAACATTCGCGTGAGCTTAGTATTTAATTGATCGCTGTGTACTCCAGATTAATTCCTTTCGAGTTCAATAGTCACTTACATTCGTTTGTGAGCAAAAAAATGAAGTGAGGACTCGTAGAGCATCGTGTGCTCCAGATCAACAATTGTTAAGCCCAATATTCGCTTGAGCTTAGAATTTGATTGATTGTTGTGTACTGCAGATTAACTCCTGTCGAGTCAAATAGTCGCCATACTGAATGTTGTGCACTCCACATTGATTAATGCATGCCGAGACCGATAATCACTTGGAAGCTCATTTAAGGAAAACATACTTTTAGTAGATTTCAGCTTCGATTGCGACGCGTCTAAAAGTTAATAAATATATATCTACAAAACTAAAGCCATTCTTGACAACTGTTTGGTGTTATGATCCCACTCAATGCTAACAGACCTCAATAACGTGCAGATTAACAAAACAACTCCTTCAAGCTCAAAACAAAGTTACTGCTGTGGATGTTTTATCTTTACAGATCATAAGCGTAATATGCGGCATGTTTCATACCAACTAAGATTATTTATGGTTGTAGCGTCCCACAGCTACCCCATCTTCAAAATCGTAATTTGAACCTATTTGCAATAATGCAAATTCAAGGACAAAACAATCGCTAAGTGATCTATCTTGACTTGACTGACAGTAATGTCACTATTACTCAAACTAATTGCCAGCCTTACTTTGACCTTCCGCGCAATAATTAAAACATTAGAATTTATTTACAAGTTTGATATGTAATTACTTGCACCTACAGTCTGATCAAACGAAGTGACTGTCTAGTGATAGGTACGATGTGCTATCTAAATTAGATAGACTGGATGAGGTATGTGTTACATCATGAGGGGCAGGTAAAAAAACGAAACTACTCAAATTAAAATCAACAAGCATTGCGCAGCGGTGGTTCAGCCCGTTAATATACTATTATGAGAAAGAACCACCAATAAAACCCGCTTTATTCATAAATAAGTAATTGCACAAGTGCATGAATAAATTAAATAACACAAAAAAACAAAGGTTAAATATATAACAGAGCACCATTAAATCAGGTTAAAGTGCGTACAAAATTATAACACTAAAAGAAAATAAATAAAAAGCAATTTAGCTGCACATAAACACAGTAATAAAAAAAAACATGTAGTCACACGCACAATTGGGTCATAAATAATTAAAATAAAACCATAATATAAATCGTAATACCAAACATGTGGTTTAAAGCCAATCATGCCGGTGTTTAAGTAAATAAGCACATAAAACAATAGAAAATCACGGTACATATAAATATATCAACAGTAAAATAGCACAGGTGATAATAAGGTAAAGGCAAAGACAAAAGAAACAGACAAGAATTTACGAGTACCCAATTATTTAGTGACCACTAAAGCACGAAATACATAAACCAAATTACAATAAAGCACATACAAAGAGAAATCAGCTCGCAGGCAAATAATTTTACTTAAACAAACTGACAAAAAAACTCATTAAAACAAAGCCTTACAAGGGTAAGTTATAAATAGATCACAACATCTTGAACGCTGTATAAGTTTGAGGGCGTTAAAAAAATGCAGTGCTCTTTTCTCAGGTTATACATTCATCTATACAACAATAAAACTAAAATTCGAGGTGTTGAATGATTATCTGATCTCGGAGTGTGTACACGCTTGGTAATTGCCTTTTACAATTAGTATCCAAAGCGGTATCATGTACCCGTTCATCAGCTCACCTCTATACGAGTATAAATATAAACAACAACGAACAATGGTAATTCGCACAAACACCAGAGTTAGAGAGCTCTGTGCTGTCTTTTATTTTAGCATATTTCAGCTTAATGGGTCCACGTACGAATAAGATACCTTTGTAAGGTAATGTTTGATTCTATTAATATGTTACATACGCTGGTAAAATGATTGGCTGCGAGATTTCATTTATATAAAAATGCATACTTACACTGATCACAGACACAAATCGTTAAGATACCCGGTTTAACCCCTAAAGAAAAGACAACTTAGTATTGGCGAATTCAAAAGAAAAATGTACACGCAAGAATTATTTTAAAGACAAAGTGGTTACAATGAAGGTATTTAATTAACCCAAAAATAGATCTGGCTCGAGTGACACTCTAAATGTAACTAACTTTCACCCCGATTTCAAACCTAACTAACTTTACTCCCGAATCGTCTCCCATTTTTCAAAGGTAATTTAAAAACAAGAAACATTAATTTCCATTGGAACAGTTTCATATTAATTACTGCACACCTTAATTTTAAAAATATGCATTCGTTAGTAACAAACCCTACATTTAGATCTCGGGTTTCAACGTTATCAAACAACGGTCCCCTCGAATTTGCGCTCTGTTCAGCCGTAATTAATCATTAGTTCAATGACATTTGTTTACATCAAGAGCGCGCAATGATTCGTAACGCCCCTTCAGTAAATCATTTTTAAGCGTGCCCCTGCTGCTCACCCTCCAAGATGTGCTTTACAACCCTAGATAAATATTAGTTGCAAACAATCCCACATTCCTTACATAAAAATACATAAATTAAATATTTTGAAAGTATTAGTAAATTAGGACGTTTGTTTTAAATAAAATATACCCACAAAGCAAACATTTATTTTACTTGTTAAAATCTTATGGCAATAAAAATCTAAATTTCGTGTTTTATGGTTTGCAAACACTAAAACTAACCCAAAGTACCTAAATTAATTAAAAGATGGAAGATTGTAATAAATTAATATTTATTTCTTGCAAATATGAAAACGCTAATATACTGAAAAAGTACTTGTGTTGTTGATGTTTACAAGTAGAGTTAATAAAATTCAGTAGCCTTAGTGAGTTTTAGGAGGATATAGCTATTTGCAAAACAAATCTTTATGGAAATCATCTATTTAAATAAATTGGAATCATAAATACGTGCTCTCTTTATTGTAATAATGTTAAGATTGTCTGTTAAGAAGAAATTGTTTTAAAAGCTAAGTAAATACATAATATATTTTTAACCAGATATTTCAAAAATAAAATTAAGGTTTAAGTAATGGTAAATATGACCTAATTATATGAGTATCACTGAACGTAATATGGATGTACAAATAGGTAATTTAGTTCTAATTCAAGTGAATCTTAGGCATAAGAGTTCTAACCAAAGTAAAGCTTAATGTCATTTGTACTTTGGACTAATTTAACGTTAACTTTACACTGTTTCCATCAAGATAAGTATAGGTTGTAATTTAGTTAAAACTAAACAAACTATTGACTTTGTTTTAATTAGCTAAAGATGGATTAGTTTCTTCCTCGTAACAGTGTAACATTTCCCTAGCACATTCAAAACAACTTTTTTATGTATTATACTAAAGGAATGAGCAGTTTTTAATAGACATTGAGCTCGTATCTCTTAATTTTATCATGCCATTTAATTAATTTTGTTTTGTTCATTTTGTAATAATGTTGTAAATTAACGATGTACTACTGTTAAGTTTATTTATTTTAACAATCGCTTTTCACTATTTTTGATAAATGGCCTAAAGTTATCAAAATTTAATTAAACTGTAACTAACAAATTATGTGCTAAAAGTTTTTGTATCTGTAAGGGAAGTTTGTGTTTACTAAACTATATCTATTAATATGAGTAGGGTTTACCGAATTTTATGTGTGGTTAACGTTTGCATACGTTTTACGTTTATGATAAATTTATATATATATATATATATATATATATATATATATATATATGTATATATATATATATATATATATATATATATATATATATATATATTATTTTGTTAATTCGTTTTTATGATAAACTACTTCTTCACATAAATCAATACGTTTTTTTTTGTAGTTTTCCAAAATATTTGTTCACAATTTTAACTTTAGTGAATGTATTTTGTGCAACACTTGCGTTTGTTATCAATTTTATACGTACGATTATGCAGTTTCGGTAATAGGACGATACCGTTAGTACGGAATGCTTCATCGTCCGAGGGACGATTTGTCTAGTAGCCAGTCTGCCCGCTATAGTATTACTCAAGAGAACATTACAACTGCCTCGGATCGACCTGGCTACAAGGGGCGGTAAAGTTCGAAACAGACTGGCCCCGTTCCTGACGGCAGTGCAAGAAATGAATGGCGAGTCGGTACGTAGAATGTTAGAGGTATACTTGGTAAAGAATTTGAAATTGCGAATGTAATATACGAAAGGAAGCTTGATATTGTGTGTGTATCGGAGACAAAGCGTAAAGGAAAGGATGCTGTGGATATGGAGAATGGCAGCCTAGCACTATGGTAGGGAGTTGAGACTGACATGCATAGCGAAGGGTAGTGGGGGTGATCGTAAATGAAAGAGACCAGGAGTGTGAGAACCGCTGGAATGGTGTAGAGAACATATTGTACGTATGTAAGTCCAACGAAAGAGTGATGATATTGGGAGATATGAACGAATGCGTGGGTGTACAGAGAGAAGATACTGAACGCGTTCTAGAAAAAGTTCGGAGACCAAGGAGACAATGAGAATGGTGAACGCCTGGTGAACATCTGTGTGGAGACAAGCCTGTTTGTATCTAATACATGGTTTAAACATAAAAATGTAAATATGTATACATGTCAAAGAAGTGAATCTAAAAGTATGATTGACTTGATAATGTTAGGTGAACGACTTAGAAACTGGGTGAGCGGATCGGAGTATGGATCCTACCACTTTTTGGTTGTACCGAGAGTGTGTTTCGGGCAAAGGTGAGTGTGGAGAAAGAAAGTAAACGTAGTTCGAACGTCCATAACTAGGGCAGAAAAACTAGTAGGTAATGGTGCGAGAATGAAATTCGCAGATGCTGTGAGTTAAGAGTTGAATGAGAATGAAACAGTGTAGAACGAACAAATAAAAGACACTGGCGTTGAAAGTGCATGTATAAACTTGAAAAACTGTGTTGTCAGTTGTGCCGTGCGGATATGTGGAAGAGCGACTGTAGATAGACAGAGAAAATGTGCTTGGTAGAATAATCGGTAAAAAGGCAGTATGTAAGAAAAATATGCTTAAATGACAATGATTACTGAAAAAGTGAGACAGATAAAGCAATTGTATGAGTTGTACAGATTAAGAAACAGGTGGTAGGCATGTATACTCCATTCCAGCCGGGAGGTACCACCACCGTTACCATGGGCTCCTTAATATTGGGTCTCCGACTTTCTGAGCTCGGTAAGGGCTGCCGGTTGCCTTTTCCATCATCCTCAATCTATTCTCATCCTTATTCTTCCTTCTCGTCCTCACTGTCTTCCTATCGGATTAAAAGTCCCAAATTAAAAAATAAGATGGCTGTGGTTTCTAGGGTTATAAATTCCGGACGTAAAATCCTGCCCCATTCGGATGTCCGGGAGGGCAGGGCCCAAGCGACCTCGGTCATCGAAAGTATCAACTTTCTGATTCACTACTGCAACATCCGCGGTATCAGGTCTAATCTTAATGCTATTCACCAACACCTTGAACAATTACAACCTGATATTTTGTTTCTATCTGAAACACAAGTCTCCTCTGAAAGCTCCGAGTCACCCGACTTGCAATTTCCTCAATACCACCTTCACTCTAACTTTCGATATAAAGGAGGCGTATGTGCCTACATCAAGGACAGAATTGCTTGCAAGAGGGTTTCTTCCTTAGAAAATAAAAATTTTGACGTGATTTGGTTTAAACATTCTGGTCCTAATTTTGTGAAATTCTACTGTTGCATTTATAGGTCTCCTAATGACAGTAACTTTCAAGACTTCTCCGATTACCTTAGTATGAAAGTTGACTATCTCCTGTCTGAGTTTCTATCTTGCGATATCTCAATTTCATGTGATCTCACACAAATGATTTCTGAACCCACAAGAATCCCTGATAACCCTAACCATACTCCACATCTTCTAGATCTCTTTCTTACATCAAACCCTCTTGTTTATAAAACTTCCGTTCTTTCGCCTTTAGGTCTTTCCGACCATTGTCTAATAGAAATCATTTCTACTGTACCTAATTCCACTGTTGTTCGCAAAACCGATAGAACCTTGTGGTGTTTTAAGTCAGCTCGATGGAGTGATTTACGGGATTTCTTTGCAACCTTTCCATGGCGTGAATATTGTTTTAAGTCGTCCTCTTCTTCGGACATCGCTCTTTCAGTATCTGAAGTCATCCTCATGGGAATGGAGTTATACATTCCCAAAAAACAGTACCGTATAGGTCATTCACGTTCCCAACCCTGGTTCAATAAGGCTTGTGCTGATGCAATATCTTTAAAAAATAAATGTTACATTAAATGGAAATCTAATAAATCGGTCGACAGTCATGTAGAATACGTTGGTGCTAGAAATATCTGCAAAAGTGTCATCACTAAAACTAAAAAGTTGTTCGAACAACGAAAATGCAATGAACTAGCTACATCTCCTTTAGGCAGTCGTAAATTTTGGTCTTTAGCTAAAGCCATTAGTAAAAACTTTGGAACATCTTCATTTCCCCCCCTGACGTCTATTGACGGATCGGTAGTTGCTGATTCTGTAGACAAAGCCAACGTTTTTGTGGATTTGTTTGCATCAAACTCGTGTCTCAATGATTCTGGAAAAGATGTGCCCTAGTCAACTCTTCTTCATACGCTATGAAACCAATTCATTTTCGGTACAAGCTCTTGGAATCGATCATCAGTAGGCTTGATCTCAATAAGGCGACTGGCCCAGACGGTATCCCAGCTATTGTCTTAAAGAAATGTTCCCCCGAACTAGTACCAGTCCTATCTAAGCTCTATACGATCTCTATGTCTTCTGGAGAATTCCCTTCATCATGGAAGTTAGCAAATGTTCAACCTATTCCCAAAAAGGCGATAAGACCGATCCCTCAATTTATCGACCAATCATGGAAAAAGCCATCAATCAGCAACTACTGCTCACGTTCCTTGAAACTAACAAACTCCTTAGTGACCACCAATGTGGGTTTAGGCAAAGTCGTTCAACAGGTGATCTTCTTTCATATGTGACCCAAGTTTGGAACAATACAGTAGAGCAGTCGGGTGAAACAGTTGTAGTCGCTTTAGATATCTCAAAGGCATTTGACCAAGTTTGGCATAAGTGTTTACTTGCCAAACTCACCTCGTTTGGTTAAATGATACGCTCATCAACTGGGTTTCTAGTTTCCTTGATAAAGACGAATACGTGTCGTAGTTGATGGCTTTTTTCAAAAAAGTTAGCATTAACGCGGGCGTACCACAGGGATCCGTTATAGCGCCTACACTTTTCTGCTGTACATAAATGACCTTATTTCTTCAACAACTAACCCCATCCATTGCTTTGCTGACGATAGCACTCTTCACTGTAGTTCATCTCAGTCTACTCATAGTGATAATCCACCTTCTATGTCAAATCAAGAAATTAAAGCTGAAATGGCAAATTCAATCAACAAAGACATTCAACGTATTCTCGAATGGGAAGCAATAATCTAGTTAAATTTAATGCTAACAAAACTCAGTGTTGCCTTATGTCCGCCAAAAAAGATCGATCATTTCCTGTTGTAAGTATGAATGGCTCAGTTCTTAAGTTTTCAGACTCTATTACTCTGTTGGGTATGACTGTATCTTCAAATCTCTCATGGGTTGACCATCTTCTGTCAGCTACCAAAACAGCTGCTCGTAAAATAGGCTTTTTGTACAGATCTAAGCAGTACTTTACCTCTCGACAACTCCTTCTGCTGTATAAGGCCCAAATTCGGCCTCATCTGGAATATAATTCTCACCTTTGGGTTAGTGCTCCCCAATACGCTCTCGATATCGTTGATCGTATTCAAAAGAGAGCGATTAGGCTTATAAATGGCCCGTCCTTAACTTCTCACATACAGTCCCTTGAGCATAGAAGGATGGTTTCAGTTCTTTCTTTGTATTATCGTTATTACAACGGCTATTGTGCTGCTGAATTATATTCTTTGATACCATCTCGGGCTATCTTTGCGAGAAACACTCGGTTCGCTCATTCGCATCATCAGTATGCAGTACAAATCTCCACTTGTCGTACCAAACGGGCGCAATCCACATTTTCTGCACGGCTTCTAAACTCTGGAATGATCTCCCTAGTTCCTGCTTTCCTCTCACTTATGATATGAGAAAATTTAAGGTAGCAGTTCATAGGCATCTATTGGGAATTCATTATCCCTCTATCCATCCTCCTAAGTATTCCTGGGTGCTTTAGCACGATAGGCCTAATTTAGCCTGTTCAGGTCCACAATCATAAAAAATAAAAAGAAGCGAAAGAGGTGGTGAGAATAAGTAAAGAGGAAGTAATGGCTGCGGAAGAAGAGAAAATGCAGAACGGTTTTGAGGGAAACAAAAAACTCTTCTGAAAATGGAAATACAAAACGTGGCCCAAAACAGAACGCTGCAGGAGTGATGAATAAGAGCAACGAAATAGTATGGTACGATTGTAAAGTGGGGAAATGCCGGCAAGAATATTTCGGAAAGCAAGGAAGGCAAAACTGAAAGGTTAAACCAGGAGAATGTAGAAGGAATGCAGAATGAAACTGAGAAGGATACTGGGACAAACGAAGCAGAAAGAACGGTAGAAAGGTTGAAAAACGGTAGATGAACACACTGGTGAAATGCTAAAGTATGGAGGTGCAAAGCTTATACGAAGATTGTGTGAATTGTTCAATATATGCCCTAAGTGTGGAAAAGTGCCGAGCGATTGGAATAGCACGATGATTTTAGAACAAGAGTGATTGCAAGAACTACAGAGGAATAAGTTGGCTCAGTGTACCTCGTAAAGTGTTTGGAAGAATACTGATTGATAGAGAACGAGAAACTACATAAACTTAGGATTTAGGATGTGCAGGATGGCTTCATGCCAGGAAGAGGATGTGTTTATCAGATGGTTCATCTCCATCAGTGATCAAGAAGTATTTAAGTGTAAAAATCAAGCAGTACTGTGCGTTTGTAGATCTGGAAAAAGCATACGACAAAGTGAAGGGTGAGAAGCTGTGGAAATATTAAATGTACATGGCGTAGATAAAGGTACAATAAACGGAGTAAAAGCAATATACAACGGTAACCGGGCATGTGGTAGGGTGGGGGGAGGTGAGAGTGAATACTTTAATATTGAGCATGGAATGCGACAAGGCCGTGTGATATCACCATGGTTGTTCAATGTACACATGGATAAATGAGTTAGGCAAGCATGTACCGATCCAAATGGTGTAATAGTAGGTCACCTAAATGTACGAGCTCTGCTGTATGCGGATAACACAGTCTCACTAAGTAATAGTGAGGATGATCTGCAAACCGCTCTGAGGAAGCTTGGTACAGTCTGTGAGAGCATGGACCAAAAGGTAAACGTAAACAAAACTAAGATTGTGGTGTTCAATCGGGAAGGTGGAAAGGAGACTAGAGTATTTACTCTGCAAGATGAAATTGTGGAACAAGTGGACGAGTTGGTATATCTGGGTAGAATATTTACTGCAAGTGGTACAATGGATGGCGAGATTAGGCGAAGGATCAATGCTGGAAGGAAAGTGATTGGAGGTATGTGGACGATAATAGGAAACAAAAGCAGTACTGTGTGGAAGTGAGACATGAGTATGTCAAAAAAGCACGAATGAAAAATAAATGCCGTGATTATGAGATTCCTGAGAACCGCATGTTGTAAAATGAGAAGGGATAAGATAAATAATGAGTGTGCACTGACGTAGTGTGGCGAGGAAAAGACGATGATGGATAGATATAAAAGTAGTAATTACGTTGGTTTGGTCATATTGAAAGAACGAACAGCGCAAGGTTAACGAATCAAATATACGTAGGTGAGGTTAGAGGTAAGGCTAGTTTAAATAATTCCACCATTTTCGTTAGATAAACTTACTTCGCATAGTAAATTCGTTTCGGTTAGCAAATTTCCTACACCTCCTACGTTGCACTTTTCGACTTGGCCTTCCAGTTCCAATTGCTTTATCGGATCATTTTAATCAGGTTGTTCCGCGTATGAGTCAGCCACATTCATAGCATCTGATTCTAGTTGACAGTTTGTGATTTCGTATCGCAAGATGGGAGATGACCGAAGAACTCAAGCGTCGTAAATAGCATCTAGATTGGCCAATAGGATTAATTACCCAAACCATTGCATATTTGCCTACCTCGCCAAATTAGATTGGCAAATTGTTTTTGTACTAATCACGCCTAGTTTAAGTGCGGTTATGAGCGAGTGTGTATCCAGTTATTGCATTTAAGATCATCTTTTCTTTCTTGGAACGCCATTTGGTTAAATATTTTTGGACCCTGTAAAGCTTCAAACCTCTAATACATCGTACAATCTTTGCTTTCATCACTTTTTCATCCTAGGGATACTTGATACTTTTTAAACTAACGAACAACTTTCCAATGTCGAGGAAATATCTTCGAAACCTTTAGCGCAGAATTTTTGTATAAGGAACCTTCTGATCGTTTTAGTATCACGCTAATATTCAACGTTACGGAACGTACCTGCTTCGCACATCAACTGCACTTGAAATCTTCGTACCCAGACTTCACGCGTGATTATTTAGGTTCTGGTTACATGGCGGGAGTAACTTGAACCCCCAGAATTACTTAACGATACTTTTTTCGTTGTACCAAACTATCAAAATGATATTGTCAAATTTCTACGGCAACTTGGTATTCATCAAATAGTTTTCATTTGTGACGTACGTCAGATGTATCGTTAAATTAGGCTTAGTTCTGAACATCGATGCCACCTACTGGGTAGAGATTCTCAACAAACAATATAATATTCACCTATAACTTGAAAACGGCCCGTGATGAGGTTTCATCTGCACCTTATTTGGCTATCTCTGCTGGAATTAGCGGCGCTGTGTCATTATCAATTGTCTCTAACTGCCAAAGTCGTGAGTACTGGCCTTTACGTGCATGAGAAAGAAATTTGTTTTAAATTTAACAGAACTATCCACTTTTGCTTCGTATGGTGATCTTAAATTCGGTTCCAGTTTTTTCGTTGAATCGTGAATCTACTAGCACGGTTGAGATTTTTGGTCTCCAGTAGAATTCGACCTTTCACAACTTTACGTTTTTCACTTTTTCTTATGAGGTATATAATTCGATTTGCTTGTTACCTCGACAATAGAAGGAATGCGTTAGTAATCGTATCGCTTACATTAATAAGTGTATCCCTTTTGGTTGTTTACACCATCGTCTCATAGTGTCTTGTAGTGGCCAGATTCTCATTTTACGCATATTACGTAGCCTTTTGAGACAACTCACAGTTTCTCACCGTTTTGAAATAATATCTTCATTATGGTGCTATGATTTTGCGTGGGTGTATGGTTGGCCGGGTGGATTCGTAGGTGCGAAAACGCCATCCTGTAATTGAAAAATATTAACCCATGTTGAATCTGCCAGAGAATACTTTTTCATTGGTTAGCAAAAAGTAATATCCTGTAATGCTTTCAACTAGAACTGCTTGAAAGGAGAAATAGCAGTTTGTCCATTAGAATTGCTGACTATTAACAACTGCATATTAATGAAAAGCTAAGATCGTGTGAAAATGAAAATTTACAACACCAGCAAAATTGCTGATCAAGGTGTTTTTAAGACACTTGCAACGACATTACAATAATAGCTCTTGGTAAATACTATTTCTCTAGAGGTCTTAAAGAAAAACGATAGTTTGTAATACTTTCAGCTAAAAAATTAAAACAGCTCTAATTTGGGTAGTGTACGTACCCCATCAACACCATTTTCGGAATATGCTAACAGAAATATGTCGATTACGGTAGTCCAATCAAGCTTAGGGGACTTTCGTAAAGTTAACCCCCCTAAAATTTTCACTATTAGCTTTAATTTGCTAACCATAAGGCTGTCATTTTCGTAATGCGCTAAAGAAGATCTATCGATTAAGATACTTTTGTTTATGGTGCTGTAAGGTTGGGGGCTACGGTAAAGGTGTTCCGCTTTAAAGTTCTTCTGTTACACCTTTGCTTAAACAAAGAATCGGAGTGTGCAAATATGTGCAATCAATATGCACACCAATGAATTATATAAAGTGGATGTATGTTAATATTGTGGAGGTAATTTGGTAATTTTCATGATTTAAATTTCTTGTAATCTAAAATTTAGTTCCCATTGCTCAATTATCTACCTATTTAAAGTTTACAGAATCAATTGCAAAATGCATATGCGCATGTTATGTAACATTTAGCTATATTATTGATTTTCAAAGTAACTGTCAGTTATCCAATTAAAAAAAATATAAGAGGAATATTACCAAATAAGTCAGTCCTCATAATTACAATCACAAATAGGATATACCTACTTATCTTGTGCAATGTGGCACGCTAAACTTATACCGCCGGGTAACTTAAAGCTCCATTTTTTCTTTCTATAACAGTATGCCGGATGTAGATGCCTTAGGGTCACTCCTATAAACTTTAATAAAACATTTATCTCTAAAATAATTATAATGAATTTTGTACTATATACAGTAGGTGTATTGCAGTATTTTGGCGAATTTAAACTGTTTTTGTCGCCACGGGTTTCGCCGGAAACAACCTCATCTTTTGATATTTAAATGAGGTGCTACAAATTTGTTTATATATTTGAATTATACGCGCTTTCCTACGTACCTATGCAACTTTTCATTACTTTCGGAGGTTTAGAACTTAAATAATAAAAGTGGTCTTAAAAGGTTACGTTAACTTGAAATTGTGCTCAGTTGACGTAGCAACCGGAAAAAATTGATCTTTGATTGTTTTTTTCTTATATCAATACCGGAACCACAGCTGGTGAAAATGACAAGAATCGCTTCCTCAGATAATTCATACAGTTTAATTTGTCTGTACCAAATGCCACTAAGACCTTCTGATAGGGAAATAAAACAACTATCAAATGATACAAAATAAGTTCTAAAAGCAACAAGACACAAAAACCCTTACATCTAGAGGACTATGACAGAATTTTTTTTAATATTACCTTGAAAGATCTACTAAATTTAGCTTAGCTAAACATAGACAGTAGTAGCATTACTATTTAAAATTAGATCGAGTGTTGTCCAAAATGTCTTTCATTGTGTCCTTGACACACTCGAAAATTGGTATGATCACAATAAATGACCACGGAGAAATTTTTAGATTAGATTATTTTAAATTTGGAATGATACAGAAAGTTTAGCGCTTGTTGTTTGTGTATGTCGAATTAAAAAAATTCGAACAGCTTATTTATGTAAAATTTATAATGATGAGTCTTTATATTGCTGTTTTAGTAGAGATCTATACTGATATCAGCTTTATGAGTTGTAAATTGTTGTGCAATGCTTGTTTGTCTATGTGTATGTTGTCCTTTCAACATTAAAAAAATTTTTGTGTATTCCATTCGTACTTACCGTAAGAGAAAGAGAGAGAGAGAGAGAGAGAGAGAGAGAAAGTGTTTTGGAAACGAATAGTGTCATCGCTTTACTTGAGTGTAATCTGTAAAGAAAGTATTTAGTTTCGGTCGTTCAGTTGAAACGTGAATGCCTAGCTTCTTTAATGGCACAAGTTGTGATGATAAAAGGTCCGCGGGGGTTAGTGATGAAGTGATATGTGTGAGTTTAGTGGAGTGGATCAAAAGAGGGTGTAGATACAGTAATTTGTCGCGGCTTTATTTAAAATTATTCGTATTTAAGGTTAATTTACGACGTTAGCAACTCGTCCCGACATTATTGTAGTCTTCGAACAACTTAGTATTTTGAAAATAGTAAAGTCAAGGTCCTTTATTTGTGTTTAGCCGATGTGTATCTTGTTGTATCTTAAGTACTGAAGTAGTGATAGCTTGATCAATTGAACTATACAAATTTCCAGGTTTTAAATTTATCCTATGTAAATATTACATTGTGATGTGAGAAGTAATTAACGATTATTAATGAATCGGATTTTAGAATATTACCTAAAACGGAAAATTGACAATTAGGTAGGGTTAGAATTTTGTGCAAAAATAATGGTACTGGTTGCTTTGAATTTAATTGCAACGTAAAAGGTAGAGATCTAAAGTTGATTGAATTTTAAAAGTGCAATGTGGTGTTTGGAGCTTAAAGATTAGATAACATGAACTTGGACAATTATGGTATTCGTCAACGAAGCACTTGGGTAAGAATTATTTTACTGTTTCCTTATTGAACTTTTGTTTTCCCTGAAATTAAGGGGAGAAATTTGTATAATTATTTTATGAATATAATGTGTAATTTAATGTGAAATTTCGAAGTGGAGTCTTTTAGCATTTCGAATTTTTGTGTCGTTGATTTTGGTGTAATCTAGTCGAATTTAACGATTGGCTTTATAACTGGTATAATTATATTTGTATAATATACATTATTTTTAATATAGGTTATTTTAAGAATCTTTGCTTGTTTGTGAGTTCGATATTCATAGAGCACGTCGAGTTTTTCAGATTTAAAACCAATAATTGTTGAGTAATATTTTGACATTGATCAAGTAAAGGTTATAAGTATCTTTGAGTTTGAGTATCACTATAGTTTCTTATTTTATTTTAATGTATAGTTTTGAGATTAAAGATAGTCACTTTTGATCAACATAAAGAGTTACGTTGTGAGGTCTTTTTTGCGTTTTAACGTAAATTTTAAGGTTAAGTAACCAAGTCCAAGACTTTAATGAGAAAACTTAAAGATGTAAATAGTTTAATTGCAAATTAATAAATAGTTTAGTGCTCCAATATTAATAGTGAATTTGAAGCTACTTTACAGGTTGAGCGAAAAATTAATGTGACTGTTGTAATGGTCAGACGGCTGGCTCCGAGGAGTCTCTGGAGTAAGTTTGTTGAATTTTTCATTTTTGAGTGAACAGTTTGCATGCTTAGCTTATGCGGACGTTATTAATTTAAAAATTTAGTCTGGTGGCAGCTTTATGACATTTTATTACTGATTTTGACTTCTACTTTTGGTTGAGTTGTAACGAGTGCTTTTTCTGTAGTTTGAGTAAGAACCACAACTCCACAAATGGCCTATGTCGTACCGTACATTTTGACTGTACGAGTTGATGTCCGTGTAAGTGTCATATCCATAACATAGCTTTAAATGGCTAATTTCAGCATTATGAGCTAATTCTCTTGTTTTAGCGGTTTGATTTTAATCTACATCCATCACGAACTATACATTTTTCGTTTTCATGATTTGGTGCACGTCCCAACTGCTCTTCAACTTTCAAAAATTATCGACCATTTCCGGAGACCTAACTGCGTACAAGACTGTAGCAGTAGCCGCATTTTTTAATTACAGAATATTAACGACATGTCAATTTCTTACACTGGCTGTAACTATAACCATTCACAGAATTTTTACTAATTTGTACCAAGTTATTTGATGAAGTAGTAAACGCTGCAATTTCAAGCGCTATATTTGCTAAAAACGTTATATAATAATGACCAAATGTCTAAGCATAAACTCTAAATCTGATAGGGGCACTGACGCAGAAAGCTTTATCCAATTTTCGTTTCCTAACAAGCTTGCAACAAAAGGCAACGCGTCAGTGTCGAGAACTTAGATAATCCATACGATTTCGAAGAAACTATGCTCAATAGTATGCCGTCAACCTCTAGACAAGTATTAAACCATCACGAAAATATAGAATAGCCCTTCGCATGATTCTTCTGAAGAAGAGCCACCTAAAAATGAACCATCTCAAACTTCGAACTACAATTTTAGAACTCCGTTCACACCTAATGGATACGAAAATTGTGATCTTCAGGAATCACGTGGACTCTATTTAGCGACGATTGGGAAATTCATCTTTGAATTTTGAAAAACCTTTATAATGCACTAACGAATAGCACACTTACGGTATCAAACAATTACGCGTCTCAAATAAATACTAATTTAGACAGTAGCTGCTTGAATAAAGGCTTTTCTTGCAATTCGTATTCTTACAGGGTTTCCATCAATTACCACCTTTACTCGGCGTTACCCTCAAGGATCACTCGCGCAAAATAAACGTTGAAGTAGGGTGTGCAAATTGGTGATCTTGAAGAATATACTTTGATGCCGGGAATGAGTACGTGCTCTTCAGTGACCTTGGACGCAGCAAATGTTTGACCTTGAAAAACCTTGCATGCAGCGAATTTGTATGTGATGACATTCTGATTTAATAATTTTTATAAAACTCTGACTTAATAATTTTTATAAGACTTAACGCAGGGCAAATTTAGATATGATAATAATAGTGAAAAAGTGAGTTAGAAGTGACATGGCTATACTACTGGTTGTATTGGTCAGCAAATGAAAACTTTCTTGTGCAAAAGATTTAAAGTTTAGGTTTTCTGCACCTAAATGACAAACAAAAATGCCTAATTTAATGGCTGGACACTATGCCAAGCTTTACAAAGTGCGACCACTGGTTTGGTATTTGAATGATGTATATCATAATTTGTTTACGGTATTAATGGATCTGGCAGTTTACGAGAGTATGGTGGCTTACAAAAGGACGTAATATGGTCAAGCTATATATTCCTACGAAGCCTATAAAACGTGGCTTTAGATATGGGCCGCTGCACGCTCATGCTATACGTTTCTGCTGAATTTCACTGTGTACGAAGGAAAAGGCAGAAATGCAAAAGAAGGGACTATGGGCGAGCGGACAGTTAGGAGTCCAGTCAATAACTATAGTGGTAACGGATACTGTATTTCGCTAATTATTTTATATCCTCTGACCTGATAGCAAAATTGTTTATGGAAAACGCATTTTGTTGCAGAACCTTACGAGAAAATCAAAGACCTTGCCAGGGAGTTAAAAAAAAGAAAAAGAAATGACAATAGGAAAGTACGAGTACGATGGTACTGAAGACATTTCTGTGTGCAAATGGAGAGTTCGAGGTAAAAAAAGTATTTTAGTAGTCAGCTCCTGCGATAATACCGCTATACCACGCACCGATAAGATAGGTCAAGAACAAGCTGTGTATTGCGCAGCATCTATTTGCGCTTATTATCAGAATATGGGCGGAGTTGACAGATTTGACAAATACCTGTCATACTACATCATTCTTTAGAAGAATTGAATATGGTACTATTACACCGATTTAGTAAGTGTTTATACTGTTCGGTAAAACACTAAAAAGTCTCAAAAAACGAATTAAAGGGTTAATTAAGAGTATTTAACAAACTGTTACTATTGCGACATAGCTGTCATCTTTAGCCCTTGAACTATTATACAATTGATATCAAATATATAGACAACGGGTAAATAATTTTAAAATTTTCATTCAATGAAAATACAAGAAAAACGGTGTAGGGTCGTAAAACGCAAGTGCGAAAAGTTAAACAAAACCCAAATACGTGTTGACGTACTGTACGTATTTATATAAAACATTTAACACTAGAAGTGCAGATGCGGTCTAAATGACCGACCTCAATTTTAATTCGCTTCAAACTTTATTTCTGTCCTTCCAATTTCAACAAAATCTAGTTACTTTTCCTACAAGTGACTAATGATATAATTTCTTAGGAATTTTTGTTTGCATTGTGCATATAATTCCTTTGCTCATCATAATTACCTTTAAGTACGGTTGCGGTCATAAAGACCGCACAATTTTTTCCCAATCTGGATGCTTTAGACAAATTTTTAAACATTCATATTAACCGCTAATTAATATTCCAAGAAGTGAAATAGTTTCCAATAATGATATTTTCATTAACCACCCACTTCCTAGAAGTTTTGGAAAATTAGTAAGTACAAATACTAGTCACATTGAACCAAGAACTTTAGTTAGGTATTTTATGTTCAAGATGTCGCAATATCTTACTGTAGCCGAACTGCAATATGAAAGGGATAATTTTGTACGATTCCAACTGTGATAATTGTAGTGATAATATTGTAGTGCCATCAGAGGAGGGTACATCCTATGTTGTGGAACATGCAGTGTCAAGCACCAGTAGTGATGGTAACGAAGATGAGTATTTATCCAGTTTTCCAGGAACACCAAATATTAGTGTAGAATATGATGCAGCTGACGGTACTAAATGGAGAATTCTGAGCGATTTCTATAATGGTTGTTGACGTATATACCATCATAAGATACTTAATGAAGAAGCTGGGCCAACCGCATATGCTACACGAAACGTTGGCAATACCTGTTCTTGGAGTTCTTGAAGACCTTTATTCTATGATGAGTAATATTATAAAGTGTACTGAAGCTGAAGGAAGTACAAAATTGGGTGACAGACCATGGACAACTTCTTTGGAAGAATTAGACTCGTTTATATCTTGTTCGTAAGTTCGTGGGATCTATGGTACTAAAAACTTTCCACTAGATCAATTGTGGAACAAAGCATGGGGGCCTACTTTCTTTTGTGATATAATATCCAGAGATAAATTCAACCAAATAAAGCGATTTATTCGATTCGATTTAAAATCAAATCGTCGAGTCGAGTTTGCTGCAGTATTTGAATTATGGATGCTACAACCCAGGAGCAAACATTACAATTGATGAAGAACTATTTCCTACAAAAGCCAGATGTCCATGCACCCAATATATTAGGAATGAATGTCATACATTTAGTATATAGTTATGGATTGCAGTGACTGCAGATCACTTTTTTACGTCTCTCAATTTGGCCAAAACTCGTACCGTTTGCGAGAAAGATCAATTTAAACTTTTTGTGCTTCTGGCAGAAAATACCGTTTCAGTACTAAATTATGTTTGCATTGCCGAGTTGACTGTGACAAATCAACAAAATCTGAGGTTACATCAAATTGTTTGGATGTCAAACAATTATTGTTGTATTAAACAGAAAAAAAATTGTTGCTTTAAATCAAAATGATTAATTTTTCCAATGAAGAATATTCTGATATGCATTTAGTTTATGGGGAAGTACAGTGTAACGCTCGTGCAGCAAGACGAAGATGCGCCGAAAAGTTTCCAAACAGAAGGCATCCTAGTCACTCAACATTTATAGCGTTACACCAAAGAAAAAGAGAAACTGGCTCAGTAGTTCCTAAGAATACTGAAACTGGTAGACACAGTGATGTTACAGAAGAATATGAAGACGATGTTTTGATGAAAATGGAAGAGAATCCTGAAGCACCAGAAGACTCGCTGCTATATATCCTAATATTTCCAAATCTTCAAGAAAACTTTTATCCTTTTATTTTCAGAGAGTTCATGCGATGTTAGATGGTGATTTCCCTGCCCGAGTCCAGTTTTCGAACTGGTTGAGGAACAAAATCAATCAGAACCTTAATGTTTTGCTAATATTTTATTTTGTGATGAAGCTACCTTTACCAGGGATGGTATTTTTAATTTACATAGTTCACATCATTGCGCACACATTGACGAAAATCCTCATGAAATAAAAGAGACTAAGCACCAGCAAAGATTTAGTATTAATGTCTGGATAGGTGTAATCGGTAATCAACTGCTGGAACCTGTAGAGTTATCTGGCTGTTTAACAGTGCTTGAGTATCTTAATTTTTTGGAATTTATAGTTCTTGCACTATGGTTGCCCAGCTCATTTTAGTGCAGAAGTTTATCAATTTCTTAACAATAGTTATGGTAACCAATGAATTGACCTGCAAGATCCTATTTGAGCGCAAAATTTAACTTTTATGGCTCACAATGAGCACATAATAATCGCGCAAGGAAAGATTAATTAATTTATAAGTTCACAGATGTAAAGTTAGCCTTGTGGAAGTAATTTTTGCAATAACTTATTTTTTGAATTTGTGAATCTTTGTTGTTAAATTTGCCTGTTGGTTGAGCTGAAACAATTTTTGGTTACATTTTTTTTTATCCTGAATTGAACATTATTTTGTTTTTATTTAGTATTGAGCTTATATGAAACAAAGTTTATGTTTAATCTTTCACCGCTAGCAAGGGTACAGTAGGAGATAGTGTACACGACACCTATTGATAAGTTATTACTCCTTCATTTTGCAGTGATTTGAGCGTTTACGTTTGTAACATGCTAATTCTTGGCTATCGTTACCTTAATTTAAGTTTTGAATTTGTTATTATTGGTAAATATATTTACATTACCTTAGCATCTTTAGACATTCCTTTTTTGTTTCAATAATTACACTCGGGTATATCGACATTTTCTCTTTAGTGTACGTACTTACGAACGTCCGTGTATATATTGTTATGGTCTATAAGGGCTATTTTAGCCACAACGATTTTGTTCTTTGCGCAAACGCGAACTTAGATTAACTCATTTTCGTTCCTTCTGCGTTTCAATGCATATCGTATCTTAAGTTTCCTCCCTGCACAAGGTATGCAACTACTTTTAGTTACATTTTGTATATATTATATTTAATAGGGAAAGCCCCTGGCATTGGGAACATTCTCATTTATTAAGAAACGTCCAATATGATAATTAATTTCGTATCGTATAATTGATGGTATAGGAAGCGTAGTTGATGACGTCACGAAGTAAAATGCATAAAATAGAGTGTATGATAATGCTATTTTTTATCTTGAAGAACTAAAAATGAAGATACCTTTGTATCATTACCACATGCTGTTGGTTCGCATGCTTGTGTAGTCTGGTCTACATTTCGTTTATGTTGTTTGTACGTTAATGAAGACAATTGAAATTACCTTACGTTACCGTACCGTATGTTTATCACATTGATGGGAAATGAACTTCTCAAACTGCAGTGCGATTCAAAATAAAGTTAATACATTATATTTATTTTGAGTGTAAGAAAATGTAAGTATGTATCCTTTTAATACAAAGTACGTTTTTATGTAAATAACAAGTTGGTATAGTGTTGTTTTGATACGGTTATTATGAAAAGAAACAGCTGGCTTCGGTGTACATTTTCTAAGATAAAAATATTATTATTGATATACAGTGTTGATTATCTTTCATTTTGAATTCTACGTAAAGATAAGTTATATGTTGTATAGTTTGTATTGATTTAGTAATTAGTAAGTATCGTAACGCTTTACAAGAAGCACCATTTTGGTTGGTTTATGCTGAAAGTAATCGTAACTTATTTTGTTTTATTAAATATACATATAAATACAACTGTTTAGTGTTATTAAGATTACCGATGGTATTACTGTACAACTTCAATCTACATATTTTAATTATTTAACCTATAAAATTGAGTGGCACTTAACAAAAACAAAGAAATGCTTACTGACTACAGCTGTGGATGTATTACTTCCTCCTTTACAACCTGAAAATAAATGAGTTCTCAACCTACTGTAAGTTTCGTAAGCAGTGTACCTTACAGAGCTAGACCGAGGTGCAAACTTACCTTTTTAATGTACAAATCCAAATCCCTATATTTTTATTTGTAATAAGTTCAAATACCGATCACTATACGTTTTTTTTTATTTTGTTGTAAGTTGTAATTTATTTTGTTGATGAAAACTTTATAACTAGGTTGTCAGCGTATAAAATATTGGTGATGGTATAAAAAAATAATAAATTTTAAATAATATAATAAAGTAATATGAGTAAAAGGTTCTCCAAAAACAGAAATCGTCAAACTAACTGGAGATACTAACCATTCACCACAAATAATGCCTTTGTCCCAGTCGGTAGTTTAAGTGGGGAGGTTCATTCTTTTGATTTGCTTGATTACCACAATTTTCTGCTAGCTTACTTCCACTGAACATCAATATATAAATGCAATGTACACTAATAAAAACGATCTCGGACGCCAATTTATTTTTTTTTAATACTCGGAATAACTAAATCGAGTTCTACACTAAAAATTTATATCAAAATGTAAAACAATAAAAAATATACAACTATGTTTATTAAATATATAAAGTGAAAGTGTTAAATAAAATATATCTTAAAAACTAGTTGTAAGAACCTTAAGTTACCAAAAAAATCATTAAACATGAAATACCTGTTACTAAATATACAAAATACTATTGAGGATCCCTGGTATTAAAAAAAATATGATGCAGAATTGTAAACCAAGATGACGTAATCCATCTGTCAATGTTGCGCAATTTGTTACAATAACAATGCTTTTATGTAATCAGCCACACCCAAACTGGAATTATCCTTATAAATTTTCTTCTTGAAATTGAATAATCCAATATTTATTGCATTCTTTGAAATTTTCAAATAAAAATTGCAATCGTAAAATTAAATGCGTACTTAAAATGTAATTAAAGGGTAAATCGAAGTAAAAATAAAAATAAAAATAAAAGTGCCATCAAATTAATGGCACTTTACACTAAAATTTAGGTGGAAAACCAAAACAAAGCTTCCTGCTTCAACATTCATCAGGAAGTAGTCGTGCGCGAATGGTTTTGCGCAGCAATAAGTCACGATGACGTAATGCGCGAATAAAATGATCAGAAGACAATAATTTATGGAAGTGGAAGTATAAACCTTTAAGAAAATATGCACTATAAACCCCTAAAAAGAAATGCAAATTAAGTTGCCTACCACATACCTATATTTCAATAATTAAAATTTTTCTTATATTTACAACAGAACGAATGAAGGACCTTAAATTAAGGTATATTTTAATAAAACTCAAAAAGGGTTGTTACAAGTGTTAATGTAGTTATTTTACATTGCCTCACTTCACATTTCCGTACGTTTAAGTTAATTTTTCGTTCGTTATGGTTACGTGGTATTTCGTATTTACCGACTTACATATTTTGTATTTAGGTTACTTACATTAGCACTTCTATTAGGTTAAGTTAACTTATTTTCGATTATGATAATGATTGAGGATAATATTTTTACGATCTTCGACTTTTTAATTAGTGAATTTAGGACTGACCGATTTACGACATGCTGTCGGATTTGATTATTATTTGTATTGTTTTCGGTGGAATGTGTATATGTTATATTTAATTTTTGCGTGAATAACGTCCAAACCAGGAAGCCGGCGCTGCGTTGAAAGAAGTCACGTGGGACAAGGCTACCTGACGTCCCAGCGTCCGTGGGCATTGTCCCTCGCGTTTGAGCAAATAATATGTCTAGGTAGTAGTTAATGTGAGTGATACCTCAGCAATCGCGGAGCGGAAGCTTGAAGAGTTATAACTATACACGGATTTTGCGGTCATATGGATTTGTGAGCGACTACCCCCATCCTACTAGATCACTTAGCAAACAGGCCATGTCAGAGTGGGTTGCTGCTCACCCTGTTTTAGGTTCTATGCTCTACAGCTCTCGTCTGTGTCGTAGTCACGGTGTTACGGTACAGTAATGTTGTATAATTAACACTGTCCTTGTGATTGTGAGTGGAGTTTATCCGCTTTTCACCACACACCGTTAGTTGTGACTCCTAGGGTATGTGCTTTTGGGAATGTGTTTTTGTGTGTACTGCATATTTGAAACCAATTTGTTATTAAATTAGTGTAATATACGTTAAATATTATTCGGATGTGAACATTAATCTTATATGAGAATTTCGTATATTTAAGGACGCAACTACGCCGCTGAAAAGCGTTGAAAACAAATTGCAAACTTATTAAAGCCTTTTGTGTAAATATAATAGGAATCATATAATCAAGTTCGAAAATAAGTTGTGAAATTAACATTTAAAACTGTTAACTAATTTTAATGAAGCATAAATTAATATTTACATCAATAACAAAATGTAAAATCCAATTCATAAATTGCAAAGATAATGAGCCGCCGCTGCTTACAACACTGATCATGTTATTTTGGAAAATGAGAAGGAGAGGCAGCACTTGTCAATAAAATCAATATAAAATTTGATAGAAATCGTTAAGGATTTAAACAAATTAAACACCTTTTGAAAGATCATGTTTTAGGCAATCAAGATTATATGTTAGTTTTACAAGTAATTTTTGCGTATTTTATATTCTGACAAAAAAGGTTCAACGAAAACTAATTCTTATGACGGAGAAAAAAATTCAGTATAAAATTAATTGAAAATTGATACCATAATCGACTTTGATCGGGTAAAAAACCAAACCCATTTTTCCAATTCTTAAATTGGAAATTCATATTAGATTTAGCAAATTATTCTGAAATTTGTTCTATTTTACTCATAAGCGAATAAATTTTGCCAGGACCATCTAAAAGGTATATGATTTTTTATTAGACGATTGAATGTATTGGTACGCTGGAAGCGTGAAACTTAGAATTTGCGGCCATTTTAATTATGTATTTTGAAATAGTATAAAATTCCAAATTTTAAAATTGAAAGTATTTCGTCGGCAGTCATTAAACGTAAATTTGTTTAAATGTATTAATGACTGTATATTAGATTTAAAAGAACCTATGAGTCGAATTACGAGATCTGATCAAAGAAATAAATAATGTGTTGTGCTTTTATGTTTAGACAAGTGAATGTATAACAAAGAGCTACGCTTAACTGATTATCCTCTAAAGTAAGTAGCCAGTATAATAATTTATGTTACAAGTTTACGTAAGTAAATGGTGAACTAACATGGCGTGCAATTAATTGGTAATTCAAGTTCAAAAGATTTGTTGAAATTGTACATAAGAAATGAATTTGAATAAATAATAAGATGAATACGAAAAGTTTTCAGTAAATGCATGCTGAATTGGGACAGTAGTACGAAATAAATAGTGAAATACAAATATATTTAAAACTTTCTTAAACCTGTAAGATAAAACAGGTGTTTAATGGTTCATATAACAACAGTCGTCTGCTTTCTTTACTAAAAGGAAAATAGATTGGTTTGTCAAGCAATGAATTAAAGTTCAAAGAGATTGGAACATGATTATGCCACTACCTAGGAACATATTACGATTATTTGTACATATAGTGATCCGAAAAGGGATGCCTGATATTGGATATTGGAATTTCAAGTTAGTAAAAGAGTTCATCTTTCTTTATATAGTATTGAAATAAATCAATGATCGCGTACTGATAGATTTAATTTTTGAGATTCACAAAATTATTGGAGTAAGTAAATTGTGTCAGAACTCGATCATTGAATGAACATGTACATAGTTTAAGTAGTTATATTACAGGGCCGATAGGATTTGTATAAGATATTTCAATGTATATATCTATCACATCATGCAATGAATATGTTACAATTGTACTTAGTTTTTAATTTGAATTGAAGTAGCCAAGTTTTGCCCTGGTGTTCATTAATTCTATTTATTGCAAATCAAAGTACTTAACAGCACTATATTAAGTTAGAAAGATGGACATGAACTAACTTAATGCACGATAGGGTATAAGAGTCCAAGTTGTATTTAAATTATTTGTCACATTGGTATTCTATACTTTTGTCATTTTACAAGAAATTGATATAAATTTTTCAATGCCCCAATTATTTTATTTTTAAGTGATCAAAACATATAATTTAACATCTAAATTTGTCACTGTCGTTAAGTAGAAGTGTTTAGCGCACTAGTTGTGTATTATTAACTGAGTTCATAGATAACTGGAATATAATATGGCTAAAAGTTAGAGACTAATTGAACTGAATTAACTAAGTCTTAATTTCAACAGAACTCCATATGCGTAGGTAGATTTGAGTAACGTTATATCAGGGTATTTAGAAGTAAATTGTATACTGATTTCATTTTCAGTTAAAATTTTATCGATGTAGTGAATCTTTAATAATAGTATTAAACAATAATGAATTTTAATAGAGTTGACAATTGATATTGTATTTAAAGTGATTTACATAAAGTGATTGAGATAGCTTGATGCACAATTTAAATTAAAGGTGCCTTACCAGAATTGGACAGAGTTAATTTTTATTAGAAATTGCATATAATTGTGTCAATAACAGATATTGGAAATGAATTTTGCCGCATTCTAGGTAAAATTAGTATTATTTATATTGTTGTTTATTATAATCTAAACAATGCATATTCAATGCAAATTGTGATTACAGTACAATCATCCGTAAAGGAGCTAGACTGGAAAAATAATATTTTTTCTTATTCAACACATCATACAATTACCAACGTTACGATATATAGAATTAAGCACTTTCCGTTCAACAAAGCTTAAGAAGTTACATTATAGTTGGTCTCTCAATGTATCGGCATAGACGGTGCGTTTTAACTACACAACGTGCTCACATTTAATTAAGTAATTTTAATATAGTTTTCTAAATATAAGTTAATGATACGCCTTTTTGGGGGTTCAGTTAAATATTATATTAAGCATGGATGACTTTAACCAATGGAACCTCAGGTGTATTAAAGCATCCATTTTGTTGTCTCCTGTTCGTTTAAACCAATATTTAATAGAAGTTCTGGTAAAAGTTTCTTTAACTCTAAAACGTACGTCAACATTAATTGAGATTTTGCTTAACTTTTCGCATTTTAAGTGTTTTAGGACTCTACATCGGTTTTGCTGAATATCCATTAAATTCAGTTTTAAAGTTTTTCGTAAGTAATACCACTTTTCTGCACATTTTAAATGTGCATTCGTTAAATATTCTTGGTTAAAAATCGTGAGGAAGGTTTTGAGTATTACTGATCCTGGTCTTTTTTTTAAACTTAAATACTGACATTTGAAATGTTAAAGTTATTTGAGAATAATAAATTATTTTTGATTTTAGGTTTGAAATACCTTTGCATTTGAGAATGGAATTTTTTGCGTGCGATAACGAGAAAAAAAATATTCGAAAATGCAAAAGTATTTCGAAATCGTGAATCAAACAATATTTTTTCGAAAACTGCAGCTTCCATTAGTAAAGATCAAAAAAATTAACGGGCGTCAGCGATCTTGATGTTAAATCTGATATGTTGTGACCAAATAATTATGATAGCAGCCACATAGCAAACGATAAACAAATATGAAAATTTATAATATTGCGATTTTGTAAAAAATATTGTTTGAAGTGAAAATAAAGGAAAATGAGTCCTGACAGTAATGAAAATGATCATAATGTGGACGTATTAGAAGGTGCACGAGATGCAGTCTGTAGTATTATCCCAGAAAAGTTCTCTGGGCAGAGTGAATCGGCTTATAAGGATTTGATGGATTGGTGTAACTGTAAGAATTTGAAGGTGTCTCACAGTGTGATGTTGGCTTATTTGGAATATATATCCAAGAAATTGCGGCCACCAACTCTATTTGTACTATGGTAAAGAAAACATGGAACGTGAAGTAAAAAGTTGATAACATATTTAAAATATCTGGTGTGGAACACAACACGACCGTCCAACCTACAAAATGGAAATGAAAAGAAATTGAATAATTTTAATAAGATTTTTTTGAAATGATTATATCTTTCTATTCTTTTATAATAAGCTCATCACTTAAATATGCAACATTTCAAAAGTAAAAACAATAATCTATGTCATGACGTTTAAAGCTTCTGGACAGACAGACATTAGTAGACATGTAGATGCTAACTTAAAAATTAAAGAAATTATTTTAATTATAATTTATTTTAGCATAACTATGCAACCTGTTTCATACGTTCATAATGAAAACAGGCAACATTGTAAAAACGAAAACAGTAATGCTTGTCGGAATGATGTTTAAAACTTCATTCCAGATAGACATAAATAATACGTGTTAACAAAAAAAATTCCAAAGCCACCCGGTTCTATAAAATATCAATGCTACATTTTAACCATTTTCATTCATATCTAATTATTTTTTAAACTTACTTTGCATTATATTAAGACATTTTATAGAGAAAAGTTACGTAAAATTAAATTTTCTTTAAACATATGTCTACACTTTTTCTAATAAAATGATTCGTTGTTCAGATATTAAAAAATTTAAACTAACAGATAAATTTACGTTAGAAATTTTTTTACCGCTAAATTATACGTTGTATCAAAAAATTGCAAAGAACATAATTAATCTATATGTTTAAGGTCTATGTCAGGGTATTTTTATATCTTTAAAATATGCAGATGTTTTAGAAATATTTGATAAAAACCAAAAACTGACCCGCTCCGCCGCTGGATTTCTCCCAAAATCTAATCAGCTCTAAGCCAAATCAAAACAAGCCTAAATACAAAATTTTAAGTACGTAGGTATTTTCGTTCTGGAGCTATCGTGGATGCTAGCATACATCCATACACACACGCACGCACGCACGCACGCACTCACGCACACGCACACACACGCACACACGCACACACGCACACACGCACAAACGCACACACGCACACACACACCACACACACACACCACACACCACACACACACACACACACACACTCACACACACACACACACACACACACACACACACACACACACACCCACACATCCAGACATCCAGACATCATGGTCGATCTTGACGAAAGCTGGCCAAAAGTTATAAAATAAGTTAATAAGTCAATTTAGCGATAGTGACGAAAAAGTCGATTGCATAACCTTCTAGGAAGGTAAAAATAGAAGTATAGGCTGTCGTCCAAAAAAATCAAAAGTCCTGAAAAAAACAGAAATTGAAAAATATATAGAAGAGGCCCCAAAGCAACTGAATGTAAATTCTACATTAATTTTTGGGTTTATTTAACACAATATTGTTTCAGAATACCTTAAGTATGGGAACATATGGTGCACATGGCAGAATGGAGTTGTTGAATTTTAATTTTAATAATACGAAAGATGAAGGTTTAGTTGTTATTATAAAAATAGTAGACTCGAAAATACAGTCAAAGGGCATGTCTTAATTTCTAATTCGTGTCACATTGTATTATATCGAAAATATTGTGGCCTACGTGCAGCGTACATGCTAGACGTCTTATTAAGTACGTCAATAGGAAATGTGCAAGCTAATTTGGTGGTATAAATAAAATCGTAGACACCCCAAAAAAAATTGCCACATACTTAAAAATACGGTAGGCGGAGTGCTACACAGGCCATTGCTTCCGACGATCTTTCGCAACCTTTGCGGCAGATTCTGAAGCTGGTTTTGTCAGTCTGAAGAGAGTTGAGGACTGGCGATCGTCGATAGTAGCGGGGGTTATATGGATGAATCAATTGAAAGAAAAATTAAATTGTCAAAAAACATCCTAGATGTTCCACGATCTGAAACTTCTTCAACAGAAGGGACTGATGGTGCTCAAACAGACAGAACTCTTGTAGTAAATAAACCAACGTCGTGAATGGAAATGGACCTTCAAGAACACACTATTTCATTAAAGGAGATATCGTCTTTAAGCGGTTTGAATTTCACAAATTACACAATATCACATTTACATTTAAATATTACTAATAAATAGATTCCTCCAAATGGTGATATATCTTTAGTTAAAAATTTATGGAAGTAAAATTCAGTTTTCGAAAGAAAATAGTTTTTGTCATCTTTCACCAGTTATGATTTTTATTATTTTATGTCTGTCTCCGAAAGCAATGAAAAACTCTGCGAACGTACGTGGGAAGATACGTAAAACTCAAATATGTCAAAATATACAAGGTGTCTTATTTATAAATCAACTGTTGTGATCATTTCCGGAGAAAACCGATAAGAATAATTGAAGCTCGCCAAAATAATGCGAAAGACCTACTGTATACCTGTATACAAATTCATTCTTGTATTTTTAAAGAAAAATGTTTTAGTAAGGTGTATAGGAGAGGTCCTAAGATTGTTTACATCCCGTATACTTGTATTCATATTACTTGCATCCCACCTGGGTACGCACTGCGTACAAGTGCTACTTCAAAGTTTCAATTTTCATAGGATTACACTGATAGACAATAACTGTTTATCCTATGAGTTTAATTTGTATTAATCCAGAATTTTCAGCACAACGTTCGTTAGTGGACAGATGCACAATTCAAGCGGAATGTTGATAGTCTAATCCCAAAATGAGTAATTTTAAAGGCGCTATAAAAATTCTAATTTCTTTAGTGCTTTTATAAATGAGATAATCAGTTTAAAACCCAAATGCGTCTTTTAGTTAAGGTGACAATAATAAATGTGCTTTGAATGCACTCACTGTGTTTTCTAATCTAAAAATTTGCATGTCAATTAATCAGCGTTGATTGGAAACATTTTTTAGGTCAAGCAAATGCAAATAGGAAAATTTTAAATACTTTAAGCACTTTCAGTGCAGCAAACTCTATTTATCAAAAATTACATAAGTAGCTTAACATGCTTGAAAGGTTACTTTAGTCTATTTTACGTATCCATTAGAAAACTTCGCTCACTAATGACATTTACTCATAGTGGAAGCGTTAAATTTAATGGAAATAACTGTTTACATTTTTACTCGGTTTAGAAAACATTTTTTTACGTTCATAATAAATAATTATAATTAGGTGACGCATTCACCGAACAAACCTTTTTGTTTGCATATACATTGGTATTTTCCCAAAATAGTAATTCCATTTACAGAAAGTGCTAGTTTATAATTTACGAGCGACGTTTCTCTGCATGTAAAGCAATAACGCTAGAAAACTCAATTGGTCGATTCTATTCCACGCTTTTCAATTTCAACGTTCTACGAAACAAAGTCTGTGTATTAGCGATGATGGGATCACCATTGCCACAACAAGTATTAGATACTTGTAGTTTTTATCTTTATAATAGATAAAATTTCAATGTGAACATTCTACTAGCACCTACCTGTAGGGCTTGGAGTTAATTCTTTCATAGCTGTCTGCACCTGTAAATCATACTTCTTAAATAAATCTAACTTGCGTGATAACGAAGATTCGGCATTGCTAACAGATTTTCTGTATTCGCGCGTTCCAAATGATTTATACGGAACCATCATACCGACGCTTAAAATTAGTTTAGAAGACGAAGTTGGTGGATTTAACGGAGATTGAATATGATCTTCTTCACCTCCATCGGGAGCAATTGTGGTTAAAATCCGGCCACTTGAAGTTCCTACCCGAATACCGTTTCCTCTAGCACTTGTGCCGTTTTTACCACTACTCATTCCAACTTTTAATCCACTTCCCCTTTGAACATTACGATCTTTCCAAGCGGGTCCGCCGCTTACCACTAATAATGCAAATGCAACCGTTAACAATAAGACAGTAAACTGCATTTTGACTCACGGTTTTTAAAAGGAAAGAAATTTTATAAAAAGTTTTAAAAGTTTTTTAGCGCTCTTAAAAAAGTTTGGTAACATTTTAAAACTGTTCATTTCACATTTGATCCTTGAGTAATTACCCTGAAAAATAATTTTTTTGGTTTTGGTGGAAAACTATTGTGTTGTGTAAAGTTTCTAATATAACGAAAATGGGAAATTTAAACGGTTCACGTAGAATTCGCTCACGATCGGCCGCTTACCATAAACGCGACAGTAAAACTAACGGAGAGCTTCGCTTGCATTGCGGAACTTCAACGCCCATTTGCCCAGTCTTGCGCACAACTTCAAAATTTTGCAATATTTAAAATTAGGACCTAATCAGTCATTATTCTAAATACGCATATCTGGATGTCAAAATCTACTTTCAACAAGCCTAAAGATTGTTTAGCTTCAGCTCTAGAAACTTAAGCCTTAATAATTTCTACATCTCTTGGGCTAAGTAAACAAAAAATTTAATATGGATTTTTAGATTAATTTAGAAAACCAAGGAGACTCAACGCTGAATTACCACGCGATCGGCATAGTATCAGAAGACAAAATTTATTTGTTGTAAAAGTTAAATTCTGCGAGAAACGTAAATTTACATAGATTATTTAGATAGAGTCGTTACTATAATTACACAATCAGGCGACAAGTTTTCCCGATATAGTTATTAACACGTGAGTGGATCTTAAAGTTTCAGTGTAAAAACATACGCGAGATTAGAAATCAACGACCTTAGATCTTTAAGCTTAAATGCATCTTAATGGGTAATTGTATGTTATACTTTTATAAAGAGAATCTGTCGATCCATTATCTTAACGTATTAATTACGTGTTCTTTATTAACTATCTTTTTATTGGTTACGACGATGGTTGTTTTAATGCGTCTAACAGCACGTTCTGAACAACAAATGTCCTCTTTCAGGAGATCAATACTTTATAGTGTAGTGGTAAATAGTAATTTAACAACTGTATGCAACACCTTAACCCATTTATGCCCGTTGTAATCGCTTGAGTGCTAGGGTGGCCCAATATAACACAAAAAAAAATTGTTCTTTGAAAATAGAGTTCTGACAGCAAGAAATACATACCTTCTTGTTTCGTTATGAAGTCCGGAAATGCTGGTTTCAATATGAGCACTTCTTGAGGGGGAGCAACGGCAGTGAATTTTAAACTAAATTCAACAATTCAGTTTTTTATTATTTATTTGCTTATTACTAATACAAATACAGGTAATAATCCGGACTCAATACGAGGAAGTAGAGGCACGTCGAATTCTACCCCTATCCACACCCAACTACCCTACTATTTCGAGCTTTAGGGCTTATAATCCTGCTTGCAATAAAATTTTGGGCATATTTTTTCGAGTGCAATCCTTGCACGGATAAAACCGTCTCTTGCTGCAAAACCACAGACAGCTGCAGATGCTTCGATAACTACTTTTACCGTCCGTTCCACACCTTGCGTATGACACGGAAAATGTGGAAATTGTAAGATATCAACAGGTCATGTGCTTACCATATCACATAATTCTTTATCTCCAACTGTTCATAAGGTATGTGGTTCTGTAATAGCAATGCCCAGCCACTCAATAATATCTGTGTAGTCATCACATTCAAAGCGAAACTTTGGTGTTTCAAATAATCGCGGTTTGTCTGACTTAATGTTTCTCGCATTTATTATTCTTCGCAACCCCAGCTCACGAATATGCTTTCTGTCGTCAGTAATCATCGCCCACAATATGTTTTCGGTATGTGCAAAGTAGGCATTTCATTGCATAACTGGATCAATAGTATTCCGTAGATCTTCCGACAAATATCGAGAATTCTCGATTAGTCTGAAAGATGTCTAGAACCATCTTTACAAGAGGGTGATACTTTAATTTTGAACCAGGTTAGAGCATAAACTTTGATGACGTACTCTGCCAATATTTTTAAACTTTGACTTGGATTTTCCGTCGAAATATAAAGTCTAAGAATACGATTGGCAGTTGTCAGCCATCGCGAATCGGCTAATTTGGTAGGATTCTTCAATAACAGATCTACTATACAATGACCGCTGATAACTGCATTGCAAATTTGTGGCACTGGTCTATACCTAAATCCGATACATTCATAAAACTGGGCTTCTGTTCTTGAATAGCTTGGCAATTAACAACTGGAATTTTTTCGCAATTAAGCAGTAACTTGCTATCGGTCTCGAAAAACATCGTGACCCTGTAGTGTCACCATCAATGTGCTACAATAAGTGCCGGAGTATTAATTCGTTAGCATGTAGATGGCAAACCAGCCACTGCAGCGCCTTTTTTAGGGAATCTTCTAGCAGTCTAATGATGCCTCCTTTGGGTCCCGTATTGACTGCCAGCCCATCGCAACCAATTGCACACTAATTTTTCATTCTGATGAAAATAGCACCGAACATATTTAATATTGTAGAAGTATTTGGTGATACATGCCGCAAATATGTTGTCCCTGGTTCCGATATCAGCGTAACATGCCCTTGTAATACAGTTTTCCTGTAGTACTTTCCGTTTTGTTCTTATTTACCAAAGTGCTGTCTTTTTTCCATCAAAGTGTAAACATTGCAGATACCCAATCGTTTCAAATGTTTCCTGTTTAATTTTTTGTGTATTTCAATTTCTCCCTCGGTACACGCTCCTTGTCCATTAGAAGCATCAGACTCCACTTCATATGTTTTGATTCGCTTTAGTTCCTTTTCTTTTCTATTCTGGTAGTTTGTAGTTTCTTCGTTGCAATAATATTAAGACAGCCTATTGCCGTTTTCCTAACAGTTTTCTGATCAGAAAGGAATTTTCGCTCACTTTGGTGTACTCTTTTAGTTTTATCACACTTGCAAAACATAAAGTCTGAACATTTACAACAGCTAATGTCAAAAAACGTTGTTCGCGCTTCTTCTACAAACTGCCGAAGTTTCTCCCGAAACGAAGTACTTTCCTTTTTATTTTTAAAACTCTTCTTAATATTTTGCACTTACTCCAATAGTTTCGTAGCATTTGAAGAATGCAATCACAAGCTAGTGCAGGAATAGTAGCTTTCAATCATATCGCGATGACTCAACTTCTCACCACCATCAAATATTACACATTGTTTGTCATCATCACTTTGTGTCCTACTTTTGCGTGACGACATTGTTCGTGCACTATTATTAAAGATGATTTTAATCACAGTAACAACCCCGAAATACAAGCAGCAAAAATCGGAGCTAGTACAACATTAAACTACAACACGGACTGTCAACTATCAACCGTCAACTTATTGAATTCCTCACTTATTAGCTCATAGCCACTTGCCTGTAATATATTGCGCATGCGCCAATATCATACAGTATAGTTTAGCCGAGTTTTAACTTATGCTAAATAACAGGAAAACAGTCGTTTTGCACACTTTCATAAGAAACACGGCTGTAATTAATTATACAAGGAATGTGGAAATTAGGAACTCTTCAAAGTTTTTGCCACCCCTCAAGGACTTTTCAGAATCTTACCAGCTTTTTTTGGGTTAACAATATTTTCACTATCAGAACCAAAAAATTTTGAGTTCACTTTTTCGGCCCACCCCATTGAGTACAGTTAAATTTTAGCCCTGGGGCGGGATCTATGTGTTAATAATGTAAAGTATAATTACAGAATCGTAATCCCAGCAGTTTTCTGCAAAAATTCTAACAGACAAATTTCCGCGTTTTTCATTCTTTTATGATAATAGCAACTTGCAGGGACACGTGCATCAGGTGTTGTGTTTTGAATGGTGACAAGCGGATAATATTATTCAAATTTATAGTTTCTTTTCAAATTTGGAAATTTATTTTCTTTGAATATAACAAAGAAAAGTGTAAAAACAAGATTCTTTTGTTAGGTAAGTGAAAACTTTGTTACTTCTTATTTCGTGCACTCGATTGAATGCAACGGGCAGATACAATTATATATTTCCGGATATTTTCTTGCTCTAAAAAGTTTCTATATTTTCAAGCATTCTTTTATCATGGAAAATCTCTACAAAAATTCTGCTTTATCGTTTCATGGAAAAAGATTTACTACACTAGCGTCTGCAGAAGATGTCATAGCAAATGTAGAATTTACAAACTCAGAAATTGATGTAGTAGTTGTTCCGCCAGCACCCGATTACCAAACTGGTGAAGAGGAGTTTAATGAAGACTATCTGGTTATAGCTCATCTCCCCGTGATGTTCCAGGAGAAGTTGAAATTGCGATGGAGGATGATAGCGATGAAGAATGCAACATGCCACTATCTAAGATTTATACTACATAAAATGAGTCAGGTCAAGTGGAGTAGCGTACCAGAGGATATGAAAGTGACATCCACTAATGGTAACTGCATGCGTTTGAGTAAAGTACGAAAACAATTGTTTAGCTATAATGTCATTCAAATTTTTGAAAAACTATTTGTCGAACACGTTACACTGTAGAACAAACGAATAAATATGCTAAAGTCAGCAATAGTCACAGTTTTCAAGATATTATTGACGAAATCAAGATTTTTGTATGCGTGCTTCTTTTTGCTGGTTACCATAAATTACCTCGTGCGCATTTATATTGATGTTTTAACGAAGATGTGAATGTTTCATTTATCTCGAACTGTTTTCGTAGAAATAGGTTCGAGGAGATAAAAAAATATATACACTTGGCAAATAACGCCTAGATTGACAGAAATGATAAAATGTTCGAAGTACGACCATTGATGAACTTTCTGAATAAAAAGTTCCAACGATTCGGAATTTTTCACGAATATTTGTCCAATAATGAAGCGATGGTACGACAGTTTGGACATCATTCTGTGAAACACTTCATCAAAGGTAAACCAGTATGCTTTGACTATAAAGAGTAGATGTTATGTAGATCCGACCGATGGTGAGGTCGAAATTCCACATTTCCCCTGGGATCGCAGGTGATAATTGATCTTTTAAAAGTTGTCAAAGAACCTGCTGATCACATCGTGTTTTTTGACTATTATTTTATAAGTTACGATCTGGTAACTACTTTATGGGTAAAGGTATACAAGCTACCGAAACTATGCGAGAGAACCGTACTAAAAATGTCCAATTCTTCCTTACGGTCAGATAAAAAAAGAGAACATGGTAACGACAAAGAAAATTCTCTCCTTTTCGTGAGACAGCATGACAATAGCGTCGTTACAATGGTTATCAATTAGGACGGCTTTGAACCAATGTCACAAGTGAAAATATGGTCCTCAAAGAAAAAGAAAAAAATATCAGTACTCCAACTGAAACCTTTCAATACCTACAATGCGTATATGGGAGTGGTAGATCTTTTAGATCAATCGGTCAATAGTTACAGAGTTGTGATACATGGCAAAAAGTGGTCGTGGTTTCCTTTCACCCTCATGATAAACGCATAGAGACTGCATCAAGACCTTATGGACTTGCTATTACTTCAACGGAATGTCACCCCTCATTACTTACGGTCTTATAACAAGGCCATTGAGCAAAGATCAACTTCAGGGCGCCCATACGGTTCGTTACCTAAGAGATTACTGGACGATCCAGCAGGTCACTTTCCGAAGAAATTGTCGAATCAGCTACTATGCAGGCAGCGTGTCACAGCAGAAGTAGGTGTGAGAAGTGCAATGTTACTATTTGTATTGAGAGGGACTGTTTCAAGATATTTCACACTCAGAATTAAGTTTTGACACATTGACTGAGTAGTTTTAAATAAATATTTTTTTTGTTCTTTGTTGTTTTATATTCGTTATATGCCCGATGTACTCATTTGAGTACACTATTTTTTTTCTTACGTTTTGGGCAAATTAGCTGAAAATGAAGCAAGGATGACAAAAATGTACGAGTAGATTAAATCATAAATACTTATTTTAATCATTCACAATATTAGTGGGCATTAATAGCTTAAACGCACAGTCTAGGTACCTTGGTACCTATAAACATTTTCTATAGGTTTAGCCTATTTTTATGCATGTATATAAAAGTATTACCTGTAAATATGATAACTAGTAGCTGAACAATAAAAAAGTAACAAAAAAATTTATTGCTATATTAAAATAGTTTGTTACATATACGGACGATTTACAAATTACATTGACATTTTGTTATTGTTACACAATGTTCGTTACAGGTCGGTCGTATTTCATATTTCGCAACACGTTGACAAAATACCCATTATTCCAAAGGGTAATGACAAATTGCTTATCAGGTGTAATTAGATACTTAGTAATTATTCTAGAAGGTGTGCTAACTAATTATCAGCAATCATACTGAGGTACTTAGACATTTACGAAATTATTTATTCAGAGCTTAAAAATTAGGCAAATCATTAACAATAATTTGCAGAACAAAATTACAAACAGCGGCATTGAAGGCATTCTTCAAGAAAATGGGTAATTATATGGCCAAATATTATTAATGTATTACTTACAGTAAATACGTATGCTATATGCATCTGTAAACACAAAAAAATAAAGCTAATAGTGCTTTTCTCATTAAAAATATATGTAGGTACCCGGGTACCTTTACTGTGCAGAGTAAGCATAAAAGTCGATTGTGCACATGAAGGTTAAAAAAACAATACATAAACAAACAATACGTAAAAATAACGTAAAGTCAACGATTCATAACATATGCTCAAAGAGTGTCCCTTAAGCTCGAACTCAAACACGACATCTGTGAAGCAAGGAGTTATAAACACAAACAATGATATTGTCGTTACGAATTTGATTTTCCACGGCACAATCCTTTGGAATAATTGTTCAAGAGTATTTATGTCTACAATGTAGTCCAGCTTTTTTGAGTTACACCAGTGGTGAAACTCTAAGTGTTCAGATCTGGCCAGAATTCCCACGATCTATCAATCTGTTACCGTAATCCATATTTAGGCACTACGTTACTAGTGTTCTGTGTTGTTGAATATGGAGTATCTTCCTTTATCTCTTAACTTTTATCTGAAAGACTAGTAAAATCATCCTTCTGCATTTAGGCGACCACCTTCTATATCAAGCAACTTAATGTTGAAAATATCAGCCCATATATTATCTCGCTTTGCTCAATATTCCAATATTGGACTGCATGACTTCCGGAAGGTTCTCCGAAAACAATTCAGCGAAGACAATTAACCGAAAAAAATCGCCGAAACAATGAGAAATTCATCCAAAACTAAATTCACCGAATTACAATTTACCTTTTAAAACTACACTTTTTATTTGCTAGCCGATCATAGAATGTAAACTAAAAAGTAAGAAATAATTATTTTCTAATGAACGAAAAAAAACCGCGACGTTTCTATAAAAGTGTGGGGATCTCCAAATATTATTAAAATGTGTTCCTCTATTAGTGGCGTTTCTGCCGTTTATACTTCCCTCACTAAAAAAACTATTTTTTTATTTTTAGGTCACGTTTTGTCATCTGCTTTTTTTTTCATTCTGTTCTGTTTTTTTAATTCTTTTAAATTTTTGTAGGGTAACAGCATTTTAGTTAGATTTCAACATTTGTATTTTTTAATTCAATTTAATAACTTAAGTTGTGCGATAGGCCATGTAAAAAGTCATACACATTTTCTAGGTTGTAATCTGCTGTAGGGACAAATTCCAGATCAGGCCAAACACCGTAGATGTAAAGCAAAATCTGCATTCGTTTCGTATCCTGCGCTAACGCATTAACCATACAAGTTGCAAAATCTATAATTAATAAACCGATGTTGGTGCTTCTCTTAGTACAGAGTCTTTTATCTTCCGTAGTACTCAGACGTACGTACGTGAAGTTTTATCGGGTAGCATTGCATAAACCAATGGAATAGCTTTATTGCCCCATAACCCATGTATTTTATACAGTTGATAAAATGGAAGTAATACGGTTTTGAAGGTGCCGTTTGCAAAACACTAAAATTTTATCTTCCGTCGGGACCGAATCAAATAGTAATCCATCCTTCACCATTGTTAGTTATTTTTATATTTCGCTGTTAACTCAATATCGCTGCGGTGCACCAGTAATGCATGGGCAGCTTCTTATTTAGTTCGTACATTTCAAGTGGTTCTCTTAATACTGCTAACTTTTGGCAGAGAAGCCGCTAATGCTTCACGAATTCTAACAGTACGGTTGGAATAAATCTTTGATTCCCCTAAAAGTTTTCGTTTTCCTTTTTCGCTAGTTACAAACTCAAGCGCCATTTTAATGTCGAGCTGACAAAAATTTCTTGAACAGCTTCTTAAGTATATATATATATATATATATATATATATATATATATATATATATTAAATGCACCGTGTTCTCTGAAATTGACTGGAAAGTTCCTAAATGTGGTTTTACGAGCTGCTGTCTATCTGGTTAATTGTTTAAATATGTGCGTTCCACTTCTTTATAATGTCGCTGGCATAGTATGTAATACGATAGCATATCATATTTTTCTACATTTGAAGATTGCGCCATACTTTTTTGATAATAACTACCATTAATTAACTAATTCAGAGTTAAATACTAGTGTCAGCTAAATACAAAATTGTGCAATACAAAATTATGACAGATACTGACTTAATTCAAAGCCGTATATTTTTATTTTTTTCAAAGCTGCCTGTTTTTTTTATTCTTTATTAGAACATTACAACGTTCTTATGATGCCGCAGATAGAACGGTAAGATATTATTTATCTTTGGAGATTCATCAGCATGGAAAAATCAGTTTATTTTTGGAAATTATACATATGTATTTTATCAGTGTTTGATAATGATCATTTAAATAGGTAACTTTAATGTTAATTTCATAAGCATTTAGTTTTTATGTTGTTACATAATTAACAATATTATATATATATATATATATATATATATATATATATATATATATATATATCATTTTTATTATTAAAATTTCTGAAAAACTCTATTGGCGCATGTCTGACAACAAAAAAATTCATTGTGACATTTGGCACGTGACCATATATTTGGCGGGAATTTTGAAAAATGTTAACTGTGATGCCGAAAAATGGGTCAAATTGACAAAACATTCAAAAATTGTATTAAGAAAATGTATTTAGAATGTAACAGAGACCCATTATACCAATTTTCAACCATATCAGAAAAAAATAAAAATTACCATTTATTCCCCTCTGCTTTTATTACGAACATCATAAAATCTTGTTTTACCTGGAAACATAAATTACATACTTTTAGGTATTTTAAATTATGAGGTGCACTTTAAAGAGCAATAATTTTCATCCTCGTAAGCCGAAATATTTGATCTTTCCAAAGCCAACCTATTAAATTCACAATTATGGCTAATTTCAAATGTACTAATCAGTATTAAATTTAATAAGGATAAATAATGTGTTGTTAAGCCTTAATTACAAATATTAGTTCGTTTACATTTTAATTAACGGTTAAAAATATTAGATCAGCTCATGCGCTTCAATATACAGCGCATGAACACAAGTGACGAGGTTAAATCGTATTTTCTAAATTTTCTCTCACAAATTGTCTATTTTACAAATATTTGATTAATTTTCACCTAGAATAATGTAGTTTATGTTATTAAAACTATTTCCAGGTAAAGCAAGATTTTATGATGTTACACAATAAAAGCAAAGGGGAATAAATTGTATTTTTTATTTTTTTTTTCTGATTTGGTTAAAAATTGGTATTTGTTGCATTCTAAATAAATTTTCTTAATACAATTTTTCGGTATCTTGTCAATTTGACCCATTTTTCGGCATCGGTTAACATTTTTCAAAATTCCCGAGAAAGATATGGTGACAAATGTCATAATGGATTTTTTGGGTGTCAGACATGCAGAAACGAATCGCCAATAGAGTTTTTCAGAAATTTTAATAATAAAAATTTTTCCCATATGTGTCTAACTGTATGGCGGTCCCTGTATATGTATATATATATATATATATATATATATATATATATATATATATATATATATATATATATATATATATATATATATATATATAATATATATAGTGGCCCACATTGCCTCGGATATTCTACGAGAAATGAAAAGGGTTGGGAAATAATTTTTAGCGCAGTCATATGTGGGTTCTTGAGGAGCATATTCCAAAATTATTTTTGAATATACAGGGTAGCACAGAAATAAAGTGCATATCAAAGTTATGTATTTTCTTATGGAACACCCTATAATTTTCTATATTTTTAGATACTATAGACCGAATAAACGGAAGTTTCTGTTACACTTCCTATACCTAAAACTGATCGTTTCTGAGAAATTTTGAGAAATATAAAAATGCACATTGTAATTTAAAAATTGCTTACACCCTGTAACATAGAACGATCTGCACATAATTAAAGCTACTGGTTAGCTGAAAGGTTAAGGTATACTACCATATAAAAGTTTTATTTCAAAATTATGCAGTGGTGAAAAAAATTGCTCCAAAGTTTAGGCACACATTTTATTGAATAACTTCTTAAAGTTAAATGGAACACCTCATATTTAGTGGCTTATTTCGATGCAGAATTAGATTCCCTTTAAAACTATATTAGGGTTCCCTATGCCTATCTCTTATGCTTTTTACGCAAACGGCGTTTTTATATTTTACTTATGAATAATTTCTTTATCGTAAATGTATTGTAATGAAAATCTAAAAAGCATTTTTTAAAAGCATTTTATTGAACGATTAACAAACTTAAATAGTAAAAGAATTATTATTTTAATAAATGTTCAAAGATGTGTCCATTATTCTGAATACATAAGCGAACTCTTTTTCGAAATGATTGCTGAACCCTGGATAACATATTTGGCGTTATGGAACGAAATGCTTCTCTTATCCGTACTTTCATATCGTTAGGTGTCGTTGGCGATGTATTGCAAACAACATTTTTAATATATCCCCATACAAAATAGTCGAGACTTGTTAGGTCCGGAGACCTGACTGGTCAGTCCTGTGGACCTACTCGTCCTATCCATCTATTGTAATATTGCCCATCTAATTCATTCCTAACACGTCTATCAAAGTGTGCAGGAGCACCATCTAGCTGCATCCACATTCGTTCACGAATATTAAGCGGAATAGTTTCCAATAGTACAAGCAAATTGTTCCTAATAAATCTAAGAAACATGGCGCCGTTTAAGTGGCCATCAAAAAAGTATCGACCTACCATTTAAGTTCTGATTACTCCACCCCACACGTTAACACACCATCTGTGCTGGTGATCAAGGGTTCTAAAAATATTAAGTTTTCGTCACTGTAGTAGTGAAAGTTATGTCTATTAACTAATCCGTTGTTATGAAAGCTTGACTCATCGGAAAAAAGCACGTATTCAAAAAAATTTTGATCATCACCAAACTTTTCTAGAACCCATATACAAAAATTCAGTCGTCCATCATAATCTTCTTCAGAAAGTTGTTGATGTAGTTGTATGTGATACGAGTAAAATTTGTGTTTTTTAATTATTCTTTGGATGCTCTGTCTGCTTACTCCAGTTGCTTCATGTATTTTTCGGTGACTTGTTTGAGGGTCTTCTAACAGAGATTCCATCACTAGATTTTTGTCGTTCGGGCTTAGTATAAGACACACTGCCTGATCTTCTGAAAAGCTGCAACAACTTTTCCAATGAACGCTTATTAGGATGATGCCTGTTAGGATACCTTTGGGCATATAACCTTGACGCTAATAAACAGTTTTCTTCACACTGACCGATTACCAAGATCATATCAATTCGTTCTACCTGGGGGTACGTTCTCATTTTAACTAATGAAATGTAACAATCTCTAAAAAACAATTTTAAGCTACTTTAAACAACGATAATGGTTTGACTAACAAGTAGCGTCACTGTCAAATCATTTTTTTCGAAATAATTAACGCCATCTTGGCCAAAGCCTACTATTATTAAAAAAATAGTAGGATAGGTATATCAGATAAAAAGTAAAATATAAAAACGCCGTTTGCGTAAAAAGCATAAGAGATAGACATAGGGAACCCTAATATAGTTTTAAAGGGAATCTAATTCTGCGTCGAAATAAGCCACTAAATACGGGGTGTTCCATTTAATTTTAAGAAGTTATTCAATAAAATGTGTGCCTAAACTTTGGAGCAACTTTTTATAATTTTGAAATAAGACATTTATATGGTAGTATACCTTAACCTTTCAACTAACCAGTAGATTTAATTTTGAGCAGCTCGTTTTATGTTACAGGGTGTAAGCAATTTTTAAATTACAATATGTATTTTTATATTACTCAAAATTTCTCAGAAACGATCAGTTGAAGGTATAGGAAGTGTAACAGAAACTTACCTTTACTTGGTCTATAGTATCTAAAAATATAAAATATTATAGGGTGTTCCATAAGAAAAAATATAACCTTGATATGTACTTTATTTTTGTGCCACCCAGTATATTCAAAAATAATTTTGGAATATGCTCCTCAAGAATCCACATATGACTGCGCTAAAAATTATTTCCCAACCCTTTTCATTTCTCGTAAAAAATCCGAGGCGAATGTGGTAGGCCACCCGGTATATACATATATATATATATGTGTATATATATATATATATATATATATATATATATATATATATATAGAGACACACACACACACAGCGATTTGGTAAGGGACATCGACCGTAAATTAGTTAATAAGAACATCTTGGCGAGCTTTCTAAATTCTTTATTTTATCATCAGGGCTTCTACAAGAGTGCCTCTAGTGAAAGTTATACAAAAATGCATGCGCATCTACAGAATATGAGGTTAACCTGAAGCCGACGACAATATAATAACATGCATGTTTAACAACTGGCTGTTCAAAGCGTTTATTAATGTCCTTTTACATGAAAATTAGGATCACCAGAGCCGTAGTATATGTTGGACGCATGTGTGTGTGTGTGTGTGTGTGTGTGTGTGTGTATATATATATATATATATATATATATATATATATATATATATATATATATATATATATATATATATATATATATATATATATATTCTATCATTTTTGCGTCCATCTATTTGGCATTTACCATCAATCTGGCTACACTTTGCAAAGTGGCGTCTGTATATGGACGCCAGATTACAATCCTTAATAATTTTCTTGGTATGAGTGTTAGAGAAGCACCGTTGACAAAAGACAATTATGATAGGATCCTATAATACCCATTCTGAGTATGGGGCCCATTCCATAATCCTACGTTGAGATTTTTTAAAAATTTGTCGACGCCAAAATCGTGTAATTCGTAAAATTGTATACAAACTTAGTTCAGCACTTTGCCGTCACGGCGCTATTTCTAAATATACTTTTATTGTATTTATTCTGTACATTTACAATCTTTCAGACGTCTTTAAATGGCAACACTGTAAAACCAATTTCTAATATTCTTTCTTATTTAATTTGAAGTAATTTCATATTTACGGTCTACAGCCTTCTGGCGTCATTCTACCTAGATATACAATTGATGTTACTTAACATCATTATGAACTCACACATGCATTATTTTGTAAATCATTCTGAAGTCATATTTTAACATATATACATACTGTTTATTCTAAGCAAGATTAGCTACCTCATGCACCTCAAATACACCATTCTATGCACACACCCAGAAAATAATAAAATTTACGGGTAAATGTAAAAAATTAAAAATGCAAATTGGTTAATATGTTTTACAGTTTTGTCATAGGTAGATAACTACGACGGTTGTTTGTATTAGTAATTTTGCTTGGGGCACCCAGTTGATTCGAACGTTACCAGATGATATAATCCAATGCAAAATTTACTTATTATTAACAGTTGAGATGACATTATTACCCTTATTTTAAAAGGGTGACTTTTTAAATCGTATTTCGGATTCGCTTTTATATTTGTGTGTGTACAAATATAAAAAATCCGTTTAAAATTAATTAAATTACTTTGTACACCAAATTCATAGTTTTAATCGACACTTCATAGATTTAATTTTGAATTAGTATTCGTTTCAATTCTTAGAGGTAGATAGTTTAACCGAAAGTTTTACCGCGAAGTATATTCATCCTTGGATTTTGCTTAGTAAACCTCTAACGAACTGCAGAATGTAGATTAAGAAACAAGTGTCTTAATTTTGAATTACGTAGTAACTTGTTACGATGAGACCGTTTATTTATCAAAATTATTTTTTTAGTGCGACCAAGTTAAATTAGTACCGTTTAGGGCGTTTAGAAACCAGTTCTATAATTAACTCGTGTCTGCGCATGCGCGCGTCTGTGCTTGTGCGTCAGTACATGTGCAAGCATGGGTGCATGTGTGTTTATCGTTTATCAGGACGTCCATGTCGCTGGCGTATTTGTACTTTTAGAACTAAAGTTGAGTACTTTGTGTTATACTCAGAGAGGTATAATGAGTACGACACCCATCCATGTCCATGAACAGCACTACTAGTTCCTAATAATAGGGCGACACACAATGCTTCCACTGAACCTGTATCATTCTTTTCCCTGTTGAAACTTTTTAATGACTTTCAAAAGGCGGGGTTTTATGCAAGGCTGCTCTACATCTAATTCACTATACTTAAAAAACGAATGTACGAAAAAAGGTCGCGGACAATTGGCCGCGCGAAAAAATGTCGCGCACATTTGAACGTACATCAAAAGGTCGCCAGCGAAAAAAGGTCGCGGACAAATGATCGCGTGAGAAAATGTCGCGTAGGCATGTATACTCCATGCCAGCCGGGGAGGTACCACCACCCTTACCATGGGCTCCTTAATATTGGGTCTCCGATTTTCTGAGCTCGGTAAGGGCTGCCGGTTACCTTTTCCATCATCCTTAATCTATTCTCATCCTTATTCTTCCTTCTCGCCCTCACTGTCTTCCTATCGGATTAAAAGTCCCAAATTAAAAAATAAGATGGGTGTGGTTTCTAGGGTTATAAATTCCGGACGTAAAATCCTGCCCCACTCGGATGTCCGGGAGGGCAGGGCCCAAGCGACCTTGGTCATCGAAAGTATCAACTTTCTGATTCACTACTGCAACATCCGCGGTATCAGGTCTAATCTTAATGCTATTCACAATCACCTTGAACAATTACAACCTGATATATTGTTTCTATCTGAAACACAAGTCTCCTCTGAAAGCTCCGAGTCACCCGACTTGCAATTTCCTCAATACCATCTTCACTCTAACTTTCGATATAAAGGAGGCGTATGTGCGTACATCAAGGACAGAATTGCTTGCAAGAGGGTTTCTTCCTTAGAAAATAAACATTTTGACGTGATTTGGTTTAAACATTTTGGTCCTAATTTTGTGAAATTCTACTGTTGCATTTATAGGTCTCCTAATGGCAGCAACTTTCAAGACTTCTTCGATTACCTCAGTATGAAAGTTGACTATCTCCTGTCTTAGTTTCCATCTTGCGATATCTCATTTGTAGGCGATTTCAATGTTCATAACTCTAATTGGCTTCAATTTTCATCTACTACAAATCCCGCTGGTCATAGTGCAGAAACATTTGCTATTTCATGTGATCTCACACAAATGATTTCTGAACCCACAAGAATCCCTGATAACCCTAACCATACTCCACATCTTCTAGATCTCTTTCTTACATCAAACCCTCTTGTTTATAAAACTTCCGTTCTTTCGCCTTTAGGTCTTTCCGACCATTGTCTAATAAAAATCATTTCTACTGTACCTAATTCCACTGTTGTTCGCAAAACCGATAGAACCTTGTGGTGTTTTAAGTCAGCTCGATGAGTGATTTACGGGATTTCCTTGCAACCTTTCCATGGCGTGAATATTGTTTTAAGTCGTCCTCTTCTTCGGACATCGCTCTTTCAGTATCTGAAGTCATCCTCATGGGAATGGAGTTATACATTCCGAAAAACAGTACCGTTAGGTCATTCACGTTCCCAACCCTGGTTCAATAAGGCTTGTTCTGATGCAATATCTTTAAAAATAAATGTTACATTAAATGGAAATCTAATAAATCGGTTGACAGTCATGTAGAATACGTTGGTGCTAGAAATATCTGCAAAAGTGTCATCACTAAAACTAAAAAGTTGTTCGAACGACGAAAACGCAATGAACTAGCTACATCTCCTTTAGGCAGTCGTAAATTTTGGTCTTTAGCAAAGCCATTAGTAAAAACTTTCGAACATCTTCATTTCCTGACATCTATTGACGGATCGGTAGTTGCTGATCCTGTAGACAAAGCCAACGTTTTTGTGGATTTGTTTGCATCAAACTCGTGTCTCAATAATTCTGGAAAAGATGTGCCCCTAGTCAACTCTTCTTCATACGTTATGAAACCAATTCATATTCGGTACAAGCTCTTGGAATCGATCATCAGTAGGTTTGATCTCAATAAGGCGACTGGCCCAGACGGTATCCCAGCTATTGTCTTAAAGAAATGTTCCCTGAACTAGTACCAGTCCTATCTAAGCTCTATACGATCTCTACATCTTCTGGGAATTCCTTCATCATGGAAGTTAGCAAATGTTCAACCTATTCCCAAAAAGGTGATAAGACCGATCCTCAAATTACAGACCAATTGCCAACACTTCCATTTTGTCTAAAATCATGGAAAAAGCCATCAATCAGCAACTGCTCACGTTCCTTGAAACTAACAAACTCCTTAGTGACCACCAATATGGGTTTAGGCAAAGTCGTTAAACAGGCGATCTTCTTTCATATGTGACCCAAGTTTGGAACAATACAGTAGAGCAGTCCGGTGAAACAGTTGTAGTCGCTTTAGATATCTCAAAGGCATTTGACCAAGTTTGGCATAAGTGTTTACTTGCCAAACTCACCTCGTTTGGGTTAAATGATACGCTCATCAACTGGGTTTCTAGTTTCCTTGATAAAAGACGAATACGTGTCGTAGTTGATGGCTTTTTTTCAAAAGAAGTTAGCATTAACGCGGGCGTACCACAGGGATCCGTTATAGCGCCTACACTTTTTCTGCTGTACATAAACGACCTTATTTCTTCAACAACTAACCCCATCCATTGCTCTGCTGACGATAGCACTCTTCACTGTAGTTCATCTCAGTCTACACATAGTGATAATCCACCGTCTATGACAAATTAAGAAATTAAAGCTGAAATGGCAAATTCAATCAACAAAGACATTCAACGTATTCTCGGATGGGGAAGCAATAATCTAGTTAAATTTAATGCTAACAAAACTCAGTGTTGCCTTATGTCCGCCAAAAAAGATCGATCATTTCCTGTTGTAAGTATGAATGGCTCAGTTCTTAAGTTTTCAGACTCTATTACTTTGTTGGGTATGCTACCAAAACAGCTGCTGGTAAAATAGGCTTTTTGTACAGATCTAAGCAGTACTTTACCTCTCGACAACTCCGTCTGCTGTATAAGGCCCAAATTCGGCCTCATCTGGAATGTAATTCTCACCTTTGGGTTAGTGCTCCCCAATACGCTCTCGATATCGTTGATCGTATTCAAAAGAGAGCGATTAGGCTTATAAATGACCCGTCCTTAACTTCTCACATACAGTCCCTTGAGCATAGAAGGATGGTTTCAGTTCTTTCTTTGTATTATCGTTATTACAACGGCTATTATGCTGGTGAATTACATTCTTTGATACCATCTCCGGCTATCTTTGCGAGAAACACTCGGTTCGCTCATTCACATCATCAGTATGTAGTACAAATCTCCACTTGTCGTGCCAAACGGCGCAATCCACATTTTTCTACACGGCTTCTAAACTCTGGAATGATCTCCCTAGTTCCTGTTTTCCTCTCACTTATGATATGAGAAAATTTAAGGTAGCTGTTCATAGGCATCTATTGGCAATTCATTATCCCTCTATCCATCCTCCTAAGTGTTCCTGAGTGCTTTAGCACGATAGGCCTTATTTAGCCTGTTCAGGTCCACAATCATAAAAAAAAAGAAAAATATAACTATTAAACATTCCTCCACATTTTATCCAGGCTTAGGACTGGCAGTTAATAACTGCCATGTTTAAAAGTTTTTTTTTATGTTTTCATATTTTATGATTTTTTTATTTTTTTTTGTTGGTTCTTGCTTTTCTGCTTTTTATATTTGTAACTCGAAGTTATGAGCAACCGCCTTTAAATACTGCTAATGTGGATGATTGGCATATTATTGACAAATAGTTTTCTGTCGCTGCGCCGTATCTTTACAAATTTTTTTTGAGTGGCTGTTCGTTTCCAGCTATGTAGTGTTCAATTTTCAAACAATGTAAACTTTCCTCTTTCTTTAACGAATTGATAAATTTCTACAAATTTAGATGTGCTGCATTTAATATAGAGGAGACACTATTGTGCCATCCTTCTGCAGAATAATTTGTATATGGTATGACTTCCTCTATGAATTCAAAACAATTCCAAAGATTTCTTGAAAACTGCGGTTGTCGTCTCTGGTGTCGTCGAGCCAAACGATCTATACACTCACCTTCAAATTTAGAGTGTACTGAGTGAAATCAACGCCGCGTCGCAGTGTTCCAGTCTGGTATTTAGATAATTGTTAACAAAAATTTAAATTTTTTAGTGCCACCATTTGTCCGCGATCTTTTTTCGTCGGCGCCCTTTTTTCGCTGGCGATATTTTGAGGCGCGCTCAAATGTGCGCGACAATTTTTCGCGTGACCAATTGTCGGCGATCTTTTTTAGCGACACCTTAACAAACATCCACGCCTAAAACAGGTTCGAATCAGGGACTTTCTTTGGATTGAATGGTGATGAAGATATTATAATTTTTAAATAACTAAAAAAGTGGAGAAAATAAATTCATCAAATTGTTTGTCTGATAATTAAAGTGGTTGAAATAGGCTGATTGTACCAAACTCAAAATTTTAGTACGCACCCATTATTCACTGCTTTCCTGTACTTTACCCTTACTTGATAAATGTATCTCTTCTACATTGGGAGCTATTTAAATAACATAAGTATTGTATTGATTTTGTTTAAACATATATGAATAGACCTTGACGCTCATATGCTGTAATAATAACAATATGTATATCTTTAACTAAGACGTCAAAATGATCGGCTAGTTCTTTGGTGATAGAACATATATTTTTCGAATTAGATGAAAGCAGACCTAAAACTGATTGCACATAAACTATTAATTGCAATATGTAGACGCCAATATGTTTGCAACAAGAACATTGTGTATATTTTAAACTAAGACGCCAAAATGAAACATTCATAAAATTTTGGATAATATGAAAGCAGACGTCAAACTGGTTGCTCACAAACTATTAATATAAAATATATTGACGCCTAAATGTTTGCAACAACAACATTATGTATATTCTAATCCGAGATGCCAAAATGATTGCTTTGTTACATTAAGAGGGCATGCAACACAGCAAGACGCCGTAATGATTTTTAGTGCAGTACTTTAATGTGCGGGTTCCAGAATGATTGTCAAACGTACAAAATTATGTATATAGTAAAAAAGCTAGAAACATATGGAATAGACCATAGAACTTAGAAAAAAATGCTGACCTATATACTTCAATAAAATATCAGAGAATACGTCTTGTTCTAGGTGACGCCAAATTAAGGAATTACGTACGGACGCAATAATGATTGCATGATGTATATATATATATATATATATATATATATATATATATATATATATATATATATATATACATATACATATAATATATATATATAGGGTCCAGATCGGCCATGAAGTCTGGATGTGTCTGTAAGCGTGTGCGTGTACGTGTGCGTGTGCGTTTGCGTGCGCGTGTACGTATGCGTGTGCGTGTGCCCGTGCGTGTTTGCGTGTGTGTGTGTATCAGCGTGTGTCCGTTTCAGTGTCTGTGTCCATGTGTCCGTACGTGTGTGTGTGTGTGTGTGTGTGTGTGTGTGTGTGTGTGTTGTGTGTGTGTGTGTGTGTGTGTTGTGTGTGTGTGTTGTGTGTGTGCTGTGTGTGGTGTGTGTGAGTGTGTGTGTGTGTGTGTGTGAGTGTGTGTGTGTGGTTGTGTGTGTGTGTGTGGGTGTGTGTGTGTGTGTGTGTGTGTGTGTGTGTGTGTGTGTTGTGTGTGTGTGTGTGTGTGTGTGTGTGTGTGTGTGTGTGTGTGTGTGTGTGTGTGTGTGTGTGTGTGTGTGTGTGTGTGTGTGTGTGTGTGTGTGTGTGTGTGTGTGTGTGTGTGTGTGTGTGTGTGTGTGTGTGTGTGTGTGTTGTGTGTGTGTGTGTGTGTGTGTGTGTGTGTGTGTGTGTGTGTGTGTGTGTGTGTGTGTGTGTGTGTGTATAGGCGCGTAGATGATTGTTAGTATGCAGGATAGCTTTAGAACCATAATACGTACCTAGACACTTGGAATTTTGTATTTTAGCCTCATTTTATTTCGCTTGGAGCTGAATATGGGATAAATCCTTCGGTGGGGGTTATTAGGGAAAGTTTTTGGTTTTTATCAAATATTTCTAAAACGGCTGCACAAGATATAATATAATATATATATATATATATATATATATATATATATATATATATATATATAAAATAGATAAATATAAAAATACCTAGATATAGACCTTAAAGATATCGATTATGTTCCATGAAATTCTTTGATACTAGGCCTAATTTAGCGGCAAAAAAATTCTGAGGTAGAATTTAAGTGTTAGTTACAATTTTTTCAATCTGAATAACGATTAATTTTAATATATAATGTTTTTTAACATAACGCAAGGTAAGTCTAAAAATTAATTAAGTATAAGTGAAAGTGTTTAAACTGTATTATTGATGTCTTACAGAATCGAACAGCTTTGGAATTTTTTTTAAGCTAACATGCATTCATATCTATTAATCTCTATCTGACATGAAGTAGTATATGCCATTTTGACATAAATTATTGTTTTTGTTTTTGCAATGTTGCCTGTTTTCAAAAAACAGGTTGCATAATTTTCCCAAAAAAATTATCGTTAAAATTATTTCATTTTTTTTAATTTCCACTTTGTAGGTTGGAAGGTTGTGTGTTGTTTCACATCAGATATTTATTACTTAAATTAAATGTTAAGTTTTCTGTAAATTAAAATTAAGCTACTCCACTGAAAGTGGTTAAAAATAAACTTCGAATGGGTTAAAGTATTTTACGTAAATACGACATTAATCATATATTGAAATTTAATATTGATACTTAAAATGACAATCAGGCTGTTATATAGTTTTAAAGAAAGCATAAACAGGTAATGTAAGGGGATAGAATTGAAGATAGCGAGATCTGAACGACGCTTAAAGCATTCAAGTCCATGATGTAGCGGAAGACTCACTTATTTTTTGTTTGCGGTTTTCGCAAAATACGCGAAAGCGGTTAGTGTAGTAGGTTGGAACAAGTTCTACCACACCTAGACTTTATCGAACATTACCGTAGAAGAACTCTCCGCTTCCTTTTATATGGGATAATATTGAGTTTCACCACATCCCCGGGTTATTTTATCGTTGTCTCGTTTTGTCAATAGTGACATTTTTCGGTCATAGAAGTAATTGGTTCTAGTGTTTTTTGAGGTGCTGAACCTTTTGTTCTGATGACCTGCTTTAACGCATTCTGGTTATGCGGATTCATTTAACGAGCTCCTGGTTAAGAGGTAGTTTCACGTATATCGCGCATCTCAAACAATTAAGATTCAAACTTTCCGTATATAGTGCCGCTTTAAGTAAGTGTAAAATAAATAGGGTAACCTTAAAGAACGCTTTGTAAATAATGCTCTCCGTTATGGTTAAATATTTGTGCATTCACGTTAAATCAGTTAAGAACTTAGTCACTTGAGGCTTGTGGTTGATTTAACTGTCGTAAATTTAGTTCGAGTTATTATGAATAGAAAGTGGTCGTTTGTGATACTATTTGCAGAGCGTTACCGCAGAAATTCAATTATCGATTCAGCCCCTGGTGGACCAGTTTGCATGTTTTGTGTTTATGTGGAAGATGCATTCGCTTGCTTTAGTGTAAATTATTGTAGAAAGGCCCTTCAGGCAATTCAGGAACAAAGACGTATTCATTCGCACGATTTATTTGTTAATATCTTGTATTTTTTATCCGTTTGAAAGGCAGTTATTGATAATATGGCCTTGTAAGTGCCGACTGAATTTGATTATTATTTTTTAGGTTTCTTGTTTTGAATTATAAAATTTAACGTGTTTTTGTAACTGTACCAAAATTTAACATGTAAATGCCATAATATATGACCGTTTATAACTGTTTTATTAAGAGATATCAATATATTGTGCCTTAGTCCTTTGAGCCTACGATCTTGCCGTCGTAACGTAACAAGTGGAAAGATTAGATATTTTTGAGGATTGCTAGTAATTGAATTCATTATTATGAATAGAAAGTGGTCGTTTGTGATACTATTTGGAGAGCGTTACCGCAGAAATTCAATTATCGATTCAGCCCCTGGTGAACCAGTTTGCATGTTTTGTGTTTATGTGGAAGATGCATTCGCTTGCTTTTGTGTAAATTATTGTAGAAAGGCCCTTCAGGCAATTCAGAAACAAAGTCGTATTCATTCGCACGATTTATTTGTTAATATCTTGTATTTTTTATCCGTTTGAAAGGCGGTTATTGATAATATGGCCTTGTAAGTGCCGACTGAATTTGATTATTATTTTTTAGGTTTCTTGTTTTGAATTATAAAATTTAACGTGTTTTTGTAACTGTACCAAAATTTAACATGTAAATGCCATAATATATGACCGTTTATAACTGTTTTATTAAGAGATATCAATATATTGTGCCTTAGTCCTTTGAGCCTACGATCTTGCCGACGGAACGTAATAAGTGGAAAGATTAGATATTTTTGAGGATTGCTAGTAATTGAATTCATTTTATGAGTTATACGAGTTTTGTTAAGTAATCTTTTGAAGTTTTATTAAGCTTTAATGTCATGACATGAGAATTTCTCGATTTGAGCGTTTGCTATATTGTTTTTGGTTATAAGTCACTTTAAAGGAGGTTTTAAATTACAAAATAACGTAATTATGAAGTAAGGTGGTCGTTGACTGGTCAGCTGTTTGTGTCTGCATATGATAGTTTGCGAGTAGTCGTAATTTTTTTAAAGTAATTTTTATAGAAATCATCTGATTATCTGGTAACCAATTTTTTATTTGTTTGAGAAGCTGTGTATTTTCTCGAATTTAGAACTTATAACCCCGATTTCGTCGTTTAGTAAATTTGAATATTATTACTAACTTTGGCAATTTTAAACGCTTATTTAGAGTATACTTGGGCGATAGAAAGGTTTTAGTTATTTTCATTCACGAAATTACGTATCAACCAAAAATTTAGATAGCGTTGCTCATATTTTTCTTTTGTGAAAAATTATTTATTCTTTATTTTGGATTCAAATAAACTTCAACTTATTTAAACAAAATCATGAATTTTTGAATTTTAAAGTAAATATTTCGCTATTGATTTCGATTGAGATAGTATTACATATAATGGGTATTTTTTGGTTTTCTGCGATGAAAGTTTTCATTATCTCGCCCAAGGACCTTTTACCTAGAAATTTCAATCGCAGTGGCGCCTGTGACACTTATTACCGAATTTGAGTTTTGTTTAAGAGTAAGTGTGAATTGTAAGACAATTTTTTAGATTCTTGACATCTGTCCTCTAACCGCGACCGTTCTTAACGGGTTTGTCGCGAAGAATATTGTCACTAGGGTTGATCCCAATAAGCACATTGGCCCAGACGATCACCCGGCCATTGTCTTACATAAAGATCCCCCCGAACTAAAATCAGTCCTATCAAAGCCAAATTTGATGATTTCTGAGAAATTTTCTTCTTAGCTAACATTAACCCATATTTGCCCATTGTTCGAATATTGGAACACGCCTTTTTAACTCGTACCATACAATAGTTTATCTTATCTTCGGTTTACAAGTTACAACGTGCTTAGTACACCTGTGAATATCTAAAAGTGCAGTTATTGTTCAGTTTATTGGATATTTATAAATTATGTGAAACATCAACTTTTATTTATACGGATAAGGAAAATGGCTTATCAAAAGTAAGTATTCATTTTAATTTTGTGTTCAAAAAGCATGCGCTATGTTTAATTTCTATTGTTACTTCGTATGGGAAATCACTAAAGTAATAAAAATGTATATTTTATGTTTTATAATTAGCCAAATACCGTGATTTATATGAATGTTCCATTATTGGAACAATGAGCATCAATGGGTGTATAAACTTTGTTTTATTATTCTTAGATATTACATCACACCAGAATTGATTCAGCTTGTAGAAGAACTTTTTTTTGATGATGAAGTAAAGCTTATCACAGATCGGACAAATAAATATGCACTGAAGGAAAAAAAAGGTCGTAGCTTCCAAATTGACATCAACGAAATGTGATGTTTTACAGCGATTTTATTGCTATCGGGATATTTTATAGCACCTAGAGGGAGAATGTGGTGGGAAGTGGGATCTTAAACATGTAGCATAGAAGTGATGAATTCAATGTGACGAAATCGTTTTGAGACGATAAAAAGATACCTCCATTGTGCGGACACGTCAGATTTACCGAAAAATAATAAATGATATGAGACCTTTGTAAACAATTCCTAATCAACACTTTCTTTACTATTTAGAATTTCAGGAAAGACTTAGTGTAGATGAAAGTATGGTACCGTATTTTGGCAGGCATGGAGCAAAATAGTTTCTAAAAGAGAAGCCTATAAGATACAGTTATAAAATGTGGTGCTTTTGTGAACCTTTGGGATATCTAATAAAATTTGAACCATATTAAGGCGCTAGTAAAAATGAAACAAAAGCAATCCTACGTGTTGATGGTACTGTAGTAACGAAATTGATAAAAGATCTTCCACAAAATAAGTCTTTTAAAATTTACGGCGATCGTTTCTTTAGTTCCTTGAAACTAGTCCATGGATTGCAACAAAGAGGATTTGGTTACACAGGAACCATAAAGTACAATCGAATTGAGAAGTGTCCAATCACTTCTTCAAAAATTATGGAAAAAGGAAGTCGAGGTTCTTACGATTTCTGCATCGATAGAAAAAATAGTGTTACCATTACAAGTTGGCATGATAATCGAGTAGTACTAGCCATTAGTACGTGTGACCCTACTGACCCAGAAAAACAAGTTAGTAGGAGGTATCGTCACAAAAGAAAAAAAATTCTGTAAGTCAACCACTTGTTATATCTTAGTACAATAAGTTTATGTGAGGTGTCGATCGTATGGATGAAAACATTAATAATTACAGAAGAACTATTCTATCAAAACAATGGTGGTGGGCAGTTTTTGCTTTCTGTCTTGATACAAGACTTCGTAATGTATGGCAAATCTATAGAAAAGGTGAAAGAAACGAATTAAATTATTTACAGTTCCGACGTTCAGTGGTCCAAGTGTACCTCCAAAAACAAGGGTACCCTCCCACTGGCGCTGGCCGTCCTGTAACGTATAAGGCCCTACCCGATGGAATAGCTGATTCAATAAGATTTGACCAAAGTGGACATTGGATTATAACAGCTGAAAAACAGAATAGGTGTGCAAAGCTTGTGGGATGTACAACCGAGACACCTCACCATTCACTTTTAACCTTGAAGCCCACGTGGGGGTCGTATTTTTGACCTTGACAAAGTTGTTTACCTTGAGAAAGTGGTTTACCTTGAGAAAGTGGTTGACCTCGAGACAGTTGTTTACCTTCACAAAGTGGTTGACCTTGCGAAAGTTGTTTACCTTGCCAAAGAGGTTGACCTTGAGAAATCTGTTTGCCTTGAGAAATTTGTTAGCCTTGAGAAAGTTATTTCCCTTGAGAAAGTAGTTTACCTTGAGAAATTGGTTTAGATGGGAAAGTGGTTGACCTTAGGGTTTACCTTGAGATAGTGGTTGATTTTGAGGAATTGGTTTACCTTGAGGTTTACCTTGAGTTAGTTGTTGACCTTGGGAAGGTTATTTACCTTTATAAATGGTTTACCTTGAGAAACAGGTTGCCTTGGGTAGCCTAACTTACTAGGCGGGAAATTTTAAACTTGAATAAGGGGCCCTAATGCTATCCCATAAGACAGATCTTCGGAACTCGTGTTAGAGTCTGTGCCCTCTTGTCGTGGTCCCCTTGGCTGGAAATAGTATTATAATAAGGGGTACTAATGCTAACCTGTAAGACAGCCTTAAGGACTTGTGTTAGATCTGTGCCTCCTATTGTCGTGGCCCCTTGTTGTGAAATTTGTAGCCCCACCTAGTAGTGTATAGACTAAGGCATATTTTCTGTAATAAAGGTAGCGCCATCTAGCGGTATATTTTAAAAGTTCATACAGGTCCTTGTAATTGTTATGGCGGAACATTTTTTTTTAATTCTAAGAGGTCTCTAACACTAACTTACCTTAGGAACTTGTTCTCAGGCCTTGGAGTTTTAGATTTATAAACATGCCCCTAGGGAAGATATTAAAGTGTATTTTTTGAGTTATGACCAGCAAATCTTTGCGATAGCATATCTTACATCCTACAAGAAATCAGCTTCCATTTCTAAAATACTAGTTTGGTTTGGTTTCACTTACACCTCACGCAGACACACAAACGCACGCACACGCACACGCACACGCACACGCACACGCACACGAACACGCACACGCACACGCACACGCACACGAACACGCACACGCACACGCACACGCACACGCGCACGCGCACGCGCACGCACACGCACACGCACACGCACACGCACACGCACACGCACACGCACACACACACATACAGAGAAATACGAAAACACGCTAACGCAAAACACGAAAACACGCTAATGCGAAAACACGCAAGCACAAAAACACGTAAACACGAAAACAAACAAACGCGAAAACATGTAAAAACGATAACTCGCAAAGCTGCAGATATGAATCAAAGCACGTAGTTGGAGACTATAAATAAATAATTTTTCATGGCATGCTTTCATTTATTCCTTATACCCAAACGGTAAAGTGTCAATGTTTAGAGTAACCTATTCTATACTGTTTAGATTCAGGTCTAGTTAATACATTGTAACACTTATCCCTAACTATTTTCCTATCGTTATATACAAAAAGAGTCTTTACTATTACTAAGCACCATATCCTTCATCGATTCAAAGTTTATAACACGCGAGTTCTTATAGTTTAGGTGATACCCTTCACTTTACACGTTGATTTATGTGATTTATCACTGGTTGAAAACACATTATAGCTGTATTTTTTCGGGCCTGCACTAACAAATTCGGCTATATAACTTCCTTCACCGTACGCTTCCAGGTCTTCGGTCATCTGTCCAAGGAAGTCTCCACAGATTGGACTCCAGTCGTCGGGTTTCGCGACAAATATGACTGTCTGTATCATAATACAGAACACGGCGGTCTAGTTTTCCCTGATAACTATATAGTTCTAAACGTGCATGAGCTGTCGTGTACGCAGATATGGACACATGAATAGTTTTTAGAGGTTCACCTTCGCCCTCAGGTCTATCCCAATTCACCATTACCACATTATCATTAATGGGAATGATGGATTGTACCTAAACCAGAGGATCCGTAAACATTTTGAAAAAGTCCCTTGGCTCAGATACAATACTACGCTGGGTTAAATTTTCTCGTTGACCAAACTTACCCCAAAAAGAGTTTAACATTAGATTGGCCAAGTACCTTAAGTCAAGATTTTTCTTCATTTTCTTTTCGTTTAGTTGAACCCCCTCCTTATCGCGATATTCCGTTATGTAGTTCAACTGCTCCGCTTCTCACGTACACTGGCTTGGCCACCCAGAACATTCCTGTTTGAGTTTCAGGAAATTATCGATGTAACCGCTAAACAGTCCATCCTGTTTCGTGGTTCTGTCATATCTGGTGCGCTCGGGTTTCCAGTAAAAACATTATCACTCTCACCGATAACTAGTCCACTCTTCTAAAAGATACGCTAATTGGTTTTTCTGGGAAATTTTAATTCCTTAATGTGATACAGACACGATCTGAAGTAGCTGCACCCTTCACAATATATATATATATATATATATATATATATATATATATATATATATATATATATATATATATATATATATATATATATATATATACAGTTCCTCAAATGCATTCTAAATATGTGTTAGATAACATTTAGGAAACGAAATATTTTTTTACCTGCAGCCAGGTTAAGGGATTATCCTTGCATGTCTCGTTATTAAAGGCAAATCTCAGTGACTTACATGTGGTGTTAAATTTTCTTATAAATTTAGTGTTTGATTCCCCTATTATATTTATATGATTCATTTGGGTAGAGTATAGCCCGGTCTCTTGTTGCTGCTGAGTTGATATACCTGAACACAATTGGCCTTGCTGCTGTAATGTACTCGCTCAGTAAACTAACAATAGAAAATAAAAAACATACCGATATCAAATCCTCCGCTGTAGAAGTTTCCATCACTTCTTCATCATTACCATAAAACACTTCTTCCATATTTACTTGAGCGGGGCTTTAAAAAATAATTAAAACTGAAAAATAAAAAACAAACATGTATTTAGATTTCACCAACCCTCCGTACAGCCTTCACAAAATTATTGTACTCTTTCTGCGCATCGATAGTATAATTTTCAAACAAAATTTAATAATTAATAATATTGTATGCCTTTATCAATAGTTCAGCGGTTAATAATGCTCTACCGTGGAATAGACCGAGAATCTGGTTAGCTGTAAAAAATTGCATAACGTTGACAACGTAATGCTCTTCAAAACAGAACTAAATTAACTAAGTTAAATGTACGTTTTTATAGTAATCTTTCAGGGTTGAATTAAGTTGTTGAAAAATCACAAGACTAACTTCAAGGTTAGACCCATGGCCAACTTTAAGGCTTGTTGATTTTTCTGAAGGCAAAAATAAGTATGATTTGTTGTTTATTTTTAATAACAAATGACCTTACTGTTGAAAGTGAAGTGAAATAATAATTTGAAACGTAATTTGTATACATGGGATCAAAATGGGCCTTAAAAGAAATGTAATAATTTTTTAAATCTTTGAAATATGCAACTATTCTTAGAAATAAAACAGGCCCAGATAATAAGCACTGATTAAATAAAAATATTTTTTATTATGAGAAACAGAAATTAACTAAAGACAAGCATAATTTAAAGTAATTTCTATATATTGTTGAAGGCGAAATAATAATAATAATAACATAATCTGTATATATGGAATTGTCAAATGGACGTCAAACATTAGTTTAAACTTTATTCAGATAAAGTAATTTTAATTAATTAACATAGAGTTAAATCACGTTAATTTAAAAATTGCAAAGACTTCTATAAGATGCTGTTTAATTAATTTTATACTTATCTCGCGTTATATATTAAGAATCTTTATAAAGGCTGTGTAAATTAGGTTTAATTTATTTTATTAAAATGTACTACCGAAAGTTCTCTTTACATGCCTGAAGTAAAAATATATATAAATCCGATTTTCGTTTTTAAATTATATATTTGATTTCCCAATGAATTCTTTCTTAATTAAGGTAATGTAATTTCTTATGTGTACAACAGAAATACTATGTTTTGAAGCCTGTCTTTTAAAAGGTAATCAGGGGAAAATATACCTCCCAAATTAATACTACGTAAGATAAAAATGCCATAACATTTTTTTAAGGTAATTATGCAGCCTCTTTTATAATAACAATAAGCAGTATTGTAAAGATAAAATGTAAAAGTAATTTTGTGTGAGCGCCTGTAGTTCAGTTTAATAAACACTTAAAAACAAGAATGTAATAGTGCTTTACGGATTATAGTTGTTATTTCAGATCTTTTACGATAAAAAACCTAATTGATTACCTAAAGAGTACTTTTATATAGTAAATAGTGTCATTTTATATATATATATATATATATATATATATATATATATATACAGTATGTCCCCGGATCGACTTTCTCAGAAAATTTCATTCTTGATGATTTGCCCTGCTTGTTTTCAAACCCCCGAAACACAAATTACTTTCTGTTTTACTCGTACGGTTCTCGAGATAATATCATTTTTCTTGAAAAATTGGACTTGGAATGTTTTTCCTAATTTTTAGAAGTAACTTTAGTAGGCGGATTTCATTGAAAAACACCACTGACAGAAATTGTCAAATTTGATAATTCTGTTGAACTGCAAATTAATTCATGCTAATTTGAATTGTATGCTATAAAGTTGACTTTACAACAAAGAATTTAACTAATTCAATGTTTCGGAACTGGGGAAGAGTGCTACCGAGTTGTTATCAGAAAATTCAACCAAAAATACCCGGAGGTTGCCATTTCGAATGCCGGAGCAAAAAACTTGGTAACTAAATTCCTTCAAACAGGCTCGGTTTTAAACCTAAAAGAGCCAAAGAAGTTGTTCAATGAAGAAGATGCTGCTACTGTTCTCGCCGTTCACTCCGCAACAGAAGTTCCAAGGTTGTCTTTAAGAAGGAGGGCACTACGAATTGGGATAGGTAAATCTCATTTACAAAGAATCTTCAAGGAGAACAAAATTTTACCATTTAAGCCGCAATTTAGGCAAACTTTAGAGAACGGTGATGAAACCAAACGTCTGAATTTGTGTTTGGAAATAGGCAATAGAGTTCTGTAAGATTCAAATTTTCATAAACGAATAATGTTCTCCGATGAATCGACCTTTTCAACTAACGGAGTCGTTTCCTCCCAACATTGCCGTTACTGGAGTAGGACGAATCCAAACTTCCGAATTGCTAGTCGCAGACAATGTTTGAAAAAAGTTAATGTGTGGTGTGCGGTTTCGTACCATGGAATTATTGGCCCATATTTTTTGATCAAAATTTAAACCGTTATTCATATTTGGAAATGTTGCAAAATTTTTTAACTGATAAACTGGATGAATTGCCATTGTATCACCAAATTGAAATGTTTTTCCAGCACGATGGGTGCCCTGCCAATTATGCCGGTTCTGTTCGCCAGTGGCTCCATACAGAGTTCCATGATAACTGGATAGGCAGAGATGGTCCCGTTTTATGGCCGCCGAGAAGTCTTGATCTCACAATAATGGACTTTTACCTGCGGGGTCGTTTAAAACAAATTGTGTACAGTGAGCCATTAGACAATGATGAGCAATTGAAAAATAGGATACGGAATGCTGTCCAGTCCCTTTCAATCGAAGAAATAAGGCGCAGTTTCAATGAATTCAGAGTTCGCATTGAAATCTGTGTGGAAAAAGGAGGAGCATTATTCGAATAGAAAATTTATAGCTCAGTTTTTTGAGAATTTCATTTCATTTTACCATCAACTGTTAAATTTATTAATTAAAAAGTAATTTGTGTTTCGGGGGTTTGAAAACAAGCAGGGCAAATCAGCAAGAATGAAATTTTCTGAAAAATCAAAAATAAGAGAATTTTCCCTCTTTTATAAAGTTGATCCGGGGACATACTGTATATATATATATATATATATATATATATATATATATATATATATATATATATATATATATATATATATATATATATATATATATATATATATATATATATTATCTACAGGGTGGCGCACCGTATACGCCACGGAGTTTTTATAAGAGACAATTGGAATTTTTTAATTATTTTTTCTTAAAGCATATACAGGGTGTTCGCAAAAAAGATCAATTTCAAAGTAAAATTTTTTTAACGGGACACCCTGTATATTTATGAATAATGAATGAATGAATAAATAAAGGCAAGTTGCAATAGAATTCCCTATACCTAAAACCTACCGTTTCAGAGATATTTAATGATATTTGAAATTACAGGCTTGAATTCAGAATTTATTCTTGTTACGTTTATTATTATTGAAACAGCGTAGAATCTATCAGTACTTTGAAAAAGGGTAGTATTGTAAGACAGCATGACATTTTTGTTAAGAAAATATACAGGGCACCCAAAAATCAAATGTCAACTGCAGGTACCTAATATTGCAATTACTGCCTTATGTTAAATAGCACACCCTGTATTTAATAAAAAAATGTGTTGTAAAATTTTATAACCTTTCAAATTATATTAGTGTTCCCTATACCTAACTCTAACAGTTTTGAGTTGTTTTAATTTCTTTTTATTTTAAGTATTACATCTAATTATTCAATATTAAGATGGCCTTGAAATACAAGACGACATCTTTTTTTTATTTTGTAGGGTAAATAAAACTTAGTACTAATTGAAAAAAAATACGAGATATTAATAAAACATGAAAATAATTTAATCACGTATAGAATTTAAAAAAATAATTACAACTACAAACACATGCTTCACTTTAATAAATGCCCGATTGATCAATACAAAGGCGTATTCTGTCTTGGCAAGACCTCTTTACATTTAATAACATTTAAGGTGTTATTGCTTCAAAGTTATTGCGTATTCTTGCCTTCATATCATCAGGTGTAGTCGGAGGTACGTTATAAATAATTCCTTTTATTTTATTTTGCCACCATAATGTTCTTTATACGCCCCCAAATGCGGGCGTAATGTGGTCTTTATAGCACGGAAATGTCATTGTTGCTAAGCAGCATGATTGACAGCTGACCCATGACATGATATTTCACGTAAGTTGAAAGAATTATTGAAACAACAACGTTAATGTACAACCTTTATAATTTAACATTAATAATACCTATTAATGAAATTTATTCTTTATAAAATTTTCTGTGAATAAGTTTTTGCGTTTTCACCTTCCATTTTAGAATGCAAATTATTTACAAACAAGCAGTACCTTAGCAACAATTTAGCAATATCACAGTATCTTAGTAACAACAAATTAGCCTACTGTCGACTTTATTTCACTGCATTTGCATTTAAAAACTTGCCTAAAATACTGAATCTTTTTAAAATTTTGTTCCAGTTTCATGGTGCAAAATAAAATAAAGCATTATGTACCACGAGCATAATTAGATTATGGCTCTCAGGAATATAAAGCCCTCCGCTTCGCGTCGGGCTTTTAACATTCCCTCGAGCCCTAATCTTCTGATTATGCCCTTAATACATAAATATTATTGTGTAGCCCCATAAAAAAAATAGTCATATCTGGGGATCTTGCCGGCAAATTTTGTGGTCCTCCACGTCTTAGCCATTTACTACTGAAAGTTCTATTGAAATATTCTCGGAATTTAAAATGTGCCGGAGCACCATCTAAGTGAAGCCACATCTGTCTTTTGATATCTATTGGAATATCTTCTAAAAGATCAGGTAAAGTATATTCCAAAAATCTTCTAAACTGTTGACCGTTTAAATTTCCATTAAAAATCGAGACTATTATGTGCGATCTCAAAATTCCGCCCCACACCTTAACAGACCATCGGTGCTGATGATCAAGGGTGCGAACTAAATGGGGATTTTCATCACTGTATTAATGGAAGTTAAATCTGTTGACTAATCCGTTATTATGGAACGTATATTCGTCTGAAAATGGTAGAGTCGCAAAAATTATCATTTTCACCCACTTTGTCGAGAGCCGATAGGCAAAAATCAAGTCTTCCGATGAAATAATTATCAAGCAGATCATGATATAAGTGAATACGGTATGGATGAAATTTGTATCTTTTAATTATTCTACCAACGCTTCGTTTGCAGAAATCTACTTCTCGACTTATTTTACCCTGATCTGTGTGGGGATTTTCAACAAGGGCGACAATTGCCTCAAACTCATTGTCTACATTTCGTCTGTTAATTTTCTGGTATGCTATCCTTCCCGTTCTACGGAACACTTCCAACAATCCTTGCAATACTCTTTTGTTTGTATGACTGCGAATGGGATATGTTTGAGCATAAACTCTTTCTTTTCCATTCTCCAATCGTTAAAATCATACCAATTCTTTTGTGTACAGAGTACGTTTTCATTTTTACACAATGTTTGTAGGACAAATTCGCTTATTACTACAAAGTGACTACCTTAGATATACAATATTATGACGTTATATTATTTAACAAATGTCAAATAGTAATTAAATATTGTCAATGACACCTTACATCTTCAAGTAAACCTAAGAGAATTGGAATTATTTTAACTTAATTAAAAATTTCAAAATAACTCGAAAATCGTTAGAGTTAGGGACATGGAAGCCTAGTATAATTAGGAAGGTTATAAAATTTTCTAACCAATTTTTTTATTAAATACAGGGTGTGTTGTTTAAAATAAGGCAGTTATTTGCAATATTAGGTACCTGCAGTTGACATTTGACTTTTGAGTGCCCTGTATATTTTCTTAACAAAAAAATGTATGCTGTCTTACATAACAACCCATTTGCAAAGCACTGACAGAGACAAAGCTGTTTCAATAATAACAAAAGTAGCAAAAATGAATTTTGAATTCAAAAATCATTAAATACCTTCAAAACGGTAGGTTTTAGGTATAGGGAATTCTATTGCAACTTGCCTTTATTTTATTCGTAGATTCCAAAACAACATATAATATACAAGGTGTTCCATTAGAAAAAATGTCTTTGATATGGATCCTTTTTTGTGAACACCCTATACAGTTGAAATTATTTTTAAATTGTGCTCCTAAACACCCTGTATATGCTCTAAGAAAAAAAAATATTCAATATCTAGGGAACTCAGTGCGTATAGGACTCAGTAGTATATTCAATTATATATATATTTATATAATATATGATATAAATTAATATCTCGTAAAGACAATTTTTAAAAAATCGCTCGGAAATCGATTTAATTATACCTTTAAGGCAATTCATCAAAATTTGAGAGCTTTAAGAGGCTTATCTGAAAAATTTTAATATTTTTGAAATAAATTTATATTGAATTTTTGGTTGACCACTTTCTTAAGCTCAATATAGCTTGATTTATGACGGAAAAAAAGAATAATTAATGTCAATAGTTATTATCGTTGACAGTTCTGTGATATTTTCGTAACGTTTGCTAGGTTTTCAAAGTCTAGTTATTGCCTTTATTTTGAGACAGTTCTACGTGTATTTCGTAACGTTTCTAGATTTCAAGGTCTATTATTAAGGTTACCTTTCAGATAAGTCGGATTTTACACTATGTTCACTAGATTGTCAGCTATTTTCGTTGTATGAACTTATTGACATTTAAACATGGTTATGAAGACAATGCGCCATAAGAAATCTTGACTGATAGATTGAGCTATGGTAATCGAGTTAGAACGCAGCAGGAAGTTTGTGACTTATTTAATGAAAAATACCAAATCGTCCGCCAATATCGCAATCGACAGTTAGCAAGATTGAGCAAAGTTTAGCCAATTCGGTCATGATAAGACATGTTCCTAGATGTGGTCATCCTCAAGTTGATGAAAATAAGCAGTTAGAAGTCTTATTGGCGTTCAAGATAATCAGCATGTAGTATCTAGGCAGGTAGCAAAGGACATGGATATTGGAAAAAAAGTGTTCTAAAAATACTACAAACGAATAAATACCACCCTTATAAGATGCAAGTTCATCAAGAACTCTTGGAAGGAGACTTTGAGAGGCGCCTTGAATTTTGTGAGCTTTTGCAAAATATGTGTTTGGAGAATCCAAATTTAGTGAAAAATATACTTTTTTCCGATGAAGCCACTTTCTGCTTGAATGGTGACGTAAATACCCAGAACTATCGGTACTGGTCCGATGTAAATCCATACTGGATGAGGGAAGGACATACACAATTCAGTCGAAAAATAAACGTGTGGGCTGGCGTTGATGGTGACATTATTATCGGGCCTTTCTTCTTTGAAGAAAATTTAACAGGTGAGAGATACCTCAGTTTTCTAGAAGAGGAACTTGTTCCAGCTTTGGCTACCCTTTTTCCTGAGATAGAACGTCCGGATTTTCCACACCATAACATCTGGTTCCAACAAGATGGTGCTCCCCCCCGTTTTGCTGTGGTAGTTCGAACTTATTTGCACGACACTTTCCCAAACAGGTGGATTGGAAGGAGCGGTGTTATTGAGTGACCACCAAGATCACCCGATCTAACACCACTAGAAGTTTTTTATGGGGATACCTTAAAGGCAAGGTATTTAAAAGCCAACCGGCAAATCTAGATAATTTAAAACAACGCATCCGTCAAGAAATACGTCGAATAACGCCCGAAATGGTTCGAAATGTGCAGCATGAATTTGTAGATCAATTAGGCTATTGTCAGTTGACTAACGGAGGACATTTCGAACATTTACTGAAATAAAATTATTTTTAAGTTTGCGAATCTTTGTTTTCGATATAATAAAACTTTATAAAAATTATTTTATTTTTCGTTTTCTTCATTATCTTTTTTCAATTTTTAAATTTTGAATGCGAATAACTCCAAAACACTTGGATTTAGGTATAGCACATGCTACATGACAAATGTTTAGAATTGTAAGGGTAATCCAAAATTATTTTATTTTTCGTTTTCTTCATGATCTTTTTCAATTTTAAATTTTTTGAATGCGAATAACTCAAAACACTTGGCTAGCGATTAAAATGCTACATGACAAATGTTTAGAATTGTACAGGTAATCAAAAATGCAATAAAAAAAATTGGTTATATTTGAAAATATATTTACAAATTTTTTGAGACACCCTGTATAAAATTTTTTCCAAAATATGCCTCGAAAAATATAAAATCGACGGGTCCGAGCGATTTTTGAAAAAATTGTGCTTTCGAGATATTGAATTTACTCCTTACTTTACGACCACCGGTATATTTATATATATATATATATATATATATATATATATATATATATATATATATATATATATATATATAAGCAGAAAAATTAATACATGCATTCACACAAATTAATTTCTGTGTACATTAACAAGAACAATAGCAAAAAAGATGTGTGTGTGTGTGTGTGTGTATGTATGTGTGTGTGTGTGTGTGTGTGTGCGTGCGTGCGTGCGTGCGTGCGTGCGTGCGGCGTGCGTGCGTGCATGCGTTCGTGCGTTCGTGCGTGCGTGCGCGCGTGCGTTCGTGCGTGCGTGCGTGCATGCGTGCGTGCGTGCGTGCGTGCGTGCGTGCGTGCGTGCGTGCGTGCGTGCGTGCGTGCGTGCGTGCGTGCGTGCGTGCGTGGGTACCTACCAATCGGGGAATTATCGTTAGTATTCATAGATACATTTTATCATTATTATTAATTAATTAATTTGTTATAGCATCAGTCTTCATGCTAAGAATGAGGTACACCTCCACCGACAGGGTGGATCTATGCAAGCTGCATATATCTCTCATAACCTTTTCTTATGTCTGTGGGGTAGTTATTGCACCCGTTGAAGAAGAAGATGATAATTTATGCGAAAACTGGATAAGAATTATGTGTTATGCAAACGATAACTGTCATATATGTGATTTACCGTCACCAATGGGCATGAGCTACTGCACAGCTCATACCACTTGTGAAGTATGCGATTTAACGGTAACCCTAGGGTTAAACCGATGTCTCACACATGATACAGTTGAATAAATTATTAAAAACCCTTTAATCTTTTTATTAGAGATTATAAAAAAAGGTGATTAATTAATTTTAACTTATAATTAAAAGGTAAGTGTTCTATAACAGAGGGCTAAGTCCAGAGAACAGATTCAAGCGTCTTACAAGTTAGTGTCAGTGCCCCTTATTAGAATTTTAAAAAAATTTCCGTCATAACGGTTACAAGGATCTGTATGAACTTTTAAAATATACCACTATATGGCGCTACCTTTATTACAGAAAATATTCATTAGTTTATACACTACTAGGTGGCGCTACAAACAGATTCAAATTTCACAAGGGGCCACGACAAGAGGGAACAGGCCTAACACAAGTTCTTACACCTGTCTTACAAGTTAGCATTAGGGCCCCTGATTATAATACTATTTCCAGCCAAGGGGGCCACGACAAGAGGGCGCAGACCCTAACATAAGTTCCGAAGACCTGTCTTATGAGATAGCATTAGAACCCCTTATTCAAATTTAAAATTTCCCGCCTAGTAGATTAGGCTACCCAAGGTGAACAACTTTCTCAGGGTCAACAACTATCTCAAGGTAAACCTCAAGGTAAACCAATTTCTCAAGGTCAACCACTATCTCAAGGTAAACCCTAAAGTCAACCACTTTCCCAAAGTAAACCAGTTTCTCAAGGTAAAGGACTATCTCGAGGTCAACCACTTTATCAAAGTAAACAACTTTTCAAGGTCAAAAATACGACCCCACGTGGGCCTCAAGGTCAAAACTGAAAGATGAGGTGTCCCGGTTCTACAGTGGGCAATGACTAAACTTACACCAAGCATCCCTTCGCCAAATTCCATACAAATTAATATTAACATTTTGTATTTTCGTAAATAAATTTCTATTATGATACCTAATATTGTATACTTTTTTATATTTGAAACCCATAAAAGTTAATGGAGTCATTTATGCCCACTGTTCCATTATTGGAACACGCCGAAAATCAAAATTATCTTATCAAAAAAAATTTTTTCATTTTTTTGAAGTGTATAATAACTAAAGAAGAAAAAATTCATATGTAACAATAAAAATGAAAATTAAATAATTCGGACATAAATGGGTTAAACCTGTCGCTTAAATGAGACACAATACCAATCCCTCTAACTATCGACCAATTGCTATCACTTTTGTTTCGTTTGAAAGGATTGAAATAGCCATCAATCGGCAACTTTTGTTTTTTCTTAAATCTAACAAACTCCCTAGTGACCACCAATAGGATATTAGATAGAGTCGTTCAACATCTTATCTTCTTTCATATATGACCCAAGTTTGAAATAATGCATTAGAAAGATCATTTGAAACGGTTGCAACCAAATTGATTACTTCAACACAATTTGAAGAAGTTTGGCATAAGCGCCTAGTTACCAAACTTACCTCGTTGAGGTTAACTGATACATTGGTTAATTGGGATTGCAATTTCGTTATGCAAAATGAATACGTGTCCTAGTTGATAAGTTGTTCCAAACCAAGTAGCATGAAGGCAGGTGTGCCACAGGGATCAGTCATGCATCCTACACTTTTTTTGCTAAACATAAATTGTCTAATTTTTGAAACAGCTAACCTGATCTATTGGTCTTCAAACTTTATTCGTCTTAATTGTCTGATAATATTGATGTACCTACTACCTCAAATCAAGTGCTTTATTTGCGGCGCTCTCACAAAATACTGTTTAACATGATTGAGAGCTAGCTCTGTTGGAGGTTTTTTTTTGTGTATTTATATTTCACATTAGCGCACTCGAACATAAATTATTGTAGATATTCAAACTATAATGTTTTTATAAAGTTTAAAAGAGAAAAGGAGCAACACTTGCAGTATTCATTCCCTTCCACTTTCTTTAATCTATATTAACTTTTCTTTCATTAAACTTGTACATTATTCTTGGGCAGAATTTTATTTAAGCGGCAACTGTTTATTAAATTACGTGTTAAATTCTTCCTAATTAACGTACCTAATGTAGCAAAACCGATAATTATATTTTTGCTTACGTCAAGATCTATAAAGTTATATAACGTTTTTACGACCATATATTGTACATAAAAGCGGAAGTTTCCGGTTATTGCAATTACGGTGCATTAAGCACACGCTTTCCGTAGAGTTTTATTACTTGGTCTGAAAGATGTTTTCATAAAAGGGAAACATTAAGTAATGACCAATTAACAATGATTCCGCTACATTGATAAATATTCTCACCTTATTATTGATTTGCAGAGAAGCCTAATAAAGTATCAACAGTAAATGTTGGAGATCTGCACGAAATATAACAAACCGTTTTAGTGCTGTTAAATTAATTTTCTGCTAGAATCACTTTTAGAAGTTATTTTCTATTGCTTAATTTTAGTGGACCAAGATAATATGGTGGTGGCCTTTGTAAATTTTACGACCCTCCTTTATTAATGTTGTGTTTGTACCCAAAAGTCAGTGTAGAGTGGTGAGAATAACATAATTAAAGTACGGCCATTTGTAAATTTCAATGTTGTATAATTATTTTATAAGGCAATGACAATATTATACATAACGTTCTTTTTTATGAAATGTGATTTTGTGTACCAGAAGCCATTCAATTGGGAGCTTTTCTTAAAAACCTCTTTAAACGCCTGTTCTAGTAGATACGAAACGTTATTTAGATAACATTCATTTTTTAATACGATTTGATAACAACCTAATAAATGAAATTTTAACAACACGATTACAGTAAAATTAAGTTACGTCACTCAGATTATTTTTATTAAACTTATGTGAAAGTTATGGTTACTAATTTTTGATTTATCGTACTCTATTTTTAAATTTGAGATCATTTTAAATTTTCGCTCAATGAATTCACAGAAAATTCAATTTATTAATTAAATCGAATTCTCATTCAATTAAAGCTTATCTTAATCCGCGCGAAAATTCGTTAAAACACATCCCTTGTTAAAAAAAACGTTTTTCAAGCTTTCCTTAATGTTTCCATAATAAAATAGAACCAGACTTAAAATTAACAAAAAAAGCTACTTGTCCCACGATTTACCTACAATTATTAAACAAAGCACACATCATTTCTTTTAAGATTAAAGAAGTAAAACATGTAATCAAAAATGATAGGCAAAGGTAGTTAATCATCATTTAACGTTTTGTCGTCCAGGAACCATTAATATATAAGTTACAAGTAATTTCTCGATAAGAGAAGGTTATCTTTAACAGATAAAGACAAGTTTGTTATTTTCGAAAAGAAGGATCATCGGTTTTACGATGAGCAACGCAGAGGTGAACCGGCAACACTACCAGCGGTGGTTAGAGGAACGTAGTGAACCGCTATTGCCACAGACCCAGCAGTACACGATTCCGTTATTGATCAACCTGCCATTTAACCGAGCGAGCAGCGACGCACCATCTGTCGCTACAACACAGAAGAGGAGGCGGCAAAGAAAGACACTACCAGCACCGATAGAAGACATCACCCAGCTATGAGCGGGTCGTTCAACAACTCCGTTGACCACCTCCGTCCCCGCTGCCAACGACACCATTGGAGAAGATTCCCGTTCGGGATCCATCAGCCCCGACGGTTTGAGCCCTTAAAGATACCACTGAGCGCCCGTAAGTATGGAAACCCCGTTACCAGGGAGTGTGCCGCCGGTAATCCTTCATCAGAAGGAGCACTGGGTCACCCTCTTTCGAGAATTGGACTAACGAGCGATCGCCTTCACCGGAGCGAAGACCAGGATACAACCTTCCACCGCCAAGACCGTGACAGGCCAATGCGGTGTATAGATAGGCATGGTACTCTGTACTATACCATCAGACAACGTGTAAACGTAAGTTCAAGGTGGTTCAACGGGGAGTACCGTAGAAATGTCCGAGTGCAACGTTTACTCCGAGCTACATGAACGCGACGTTAATCCCATTTCTTGTTTCAGAATGAAGTAACAATGACGAGCGATCCCGCTTCTGCTGGTGACGCTCTAAACAGAAGAGGACCGAAGGAGGATCCGGCAGGTGGAGACGTGGTTCGGATTCGTATCTCCATCTAAGTATTGAGGCGAAAATCCGTCACCGGACAGTGTCACCGGTGTCTGAGATTCCGACACGGAGAGCGTTGCTTAGAGCGGCACCGCGCTGTATAAAGCGTGCAGGAAACCACCACTCCTGCGAATGCAGTATACCCCGTACTGATTGGGCTAAGTACGTAAACTGCGGTGGTGATCTCCCGGCCAACCTTCGGAGGTGCTCTAAGTTCGCAAGACTCCCGCAGCCTCAGCGGGAGCAGACCGACGCACCACACCAATAGCGACAAAAGAGGACACCGCCGACGGTGACACCTTGTCAACACCGAACAGGCATTAGTTACGCCAAAGCGACGGCAAGCGGTAGTGATAAGGCGGAAGTACCAAATGCGTTTAGAGCAGCAGTCGACAAAATATCCACTCCAAGCGCTTTATGGTTCGATGCCATTCCGGGCTTCGTCTGAACAACGAGACAGTCTACACACCACCAACTATAATAAAGATTTCTCTACGCATCCGAAACTCTGTTCAAGCCAAATTTTTAGTAGAAGCGTTAGGGATGGTTTATTAGAAGCATCTGTGGTTAAAACATTAAGTAAATACTTAGACAATTAAAATAGTATGCGCAAATTACACGATTATGATAATAAAGTGTAACTGTCACCTTTAATCTCTAATCTCCCCTTAGGGAATTAGTTTTACCTTTAAAGCTGTTGAAAATCACTCCATATAGCCAATTCCTTTATGAAATGTTTAAAGTTTATATTTTCAGTGGTCCAAATATTTATTACTAATGTCCGGGTCATTTCGTGGCGGATCCTGCACTGCGGTTTATTGGCGAATGCAGGCTTATGTTGAGGTTGTGGCTTTACATTATCCGGTCTAAACCTTTCTTGTTCAAATAGAAATGTTCTCACCTTAATAAATGCCTCACATTGGCTCATACCTCTGCATGAGCTACTGAATAATACCATGTTATATATATATATATATATATATATATATATATATATATATATATATATATATATATATATATATATGTGTGTGTGTATTCATGCGGCAGTGACTTGTACCCATCTCACACTCGCTGAGTTAATTCTTCCAGTGAGTATGAATCCTTGTTCTCAATAGCTTAGTGAATAAATCTGTCTCCTAGTTGAGAATATCGTTTAATGCTTAAATCTTGAAGTTTATTCGGGATTAACTGTTAGGCTACGTACCCCAACAGAGCGCTTATGTCTTATTTACTAGAGTGGTACGTGAAATTTCACTTCTGATTAAGTTATCCAATAATAATTAGTACCTTACGCGCAGGTAATACTGCTCTTTGACAAGTTTAGGTTAATTTTAAGCATTTATTCCACGCTTTAGAAAAACAAAGAAAAGCACAAACCTTTATTTACTAATATCTTAGATTAGCTTATTACAAAGACAATACACTAACTAAATTAAGTAGTATACAATTTGAAGTTGGAAACATGTAGGCCTATTAAAGTAAGCTAGCAGCAGAGTATGAGAATTCTGCTTTCTAAAATGTTGGCTTTTCTGTTGCTTACCAGAGGAAAAAATTGGGTAAGACGTAATCCGAGGGAGCTCTCGATGAAATTGTTCTCTTTTTCTTTATGATATAAGTATGGTTTCTGACTGGATTGCCTCCAGCTTTCCCTCCTTTTAAGAGACCATATTTTTTTGTACAACTAAAGAAGCCGTCTAACTGTCGCCGCTAGTATCTAATAGACACGAAAACCTCAAGGAATTTGAATAGCTATCAAAATAGTTATCTTTTTTGGGTTTTTACTTTCCAATCTACATATACATATGTAGGCGTAGATGATTATACAATCGAATTTTTAGCTCATTTTACATTTGGCTAATTTTCATCAATATCTGCCGTGATATCCTTGTCCGCGTATGCGCCTGCGTCTGTCTGTGTCTGTGTCTGTGCCTGTGTCCGTGTCCGTGTCCGTGTCCGTGCCCGTGTCCGTGTCCGTGTCCGTGTCCGTGTCCGTGTCCGTGTCCGTGTCCGTGTCCGTGTCCGTGTCCGTGTCCGTGTCCGTGTCCGTGTCCGTGTCCGTGTCCGTGTCCGTGCCCTTGTCCGTGTCTGTGTCTGTGTTTGTGTCTGTGTCTGTGTCTTTGTCTGTGTCTGTGTCTGTGTCTGTGCCTGTTTCCGTGTCCGTGTCCGTCTCCGTGTCCGTGAAGGAAACAGATTAGATCATATTGATATATGTCGGGAACTGGATTGATGTTGTGACGTAGTTTATTTTTCGACTCGTTTTCCAAAACCCATTTCGTTTTTTCCTCTTTTACGATTTGACGAAATGGTTTTATGATTGTTTGTTTGATTTTGCGGGGAAAGGAAGATTTGTTTTTTCGTTTAGTGTTAGTTAAGTTGTAGAAGTGGTAAGGTGGTGGCGCTTAGGGCGCGTGGTCGTATGTGCGCAGATTGAACTTCTTTGTTTCACCTTAAGTTTCCGCAAGGAAAGTTTTCTCATCTACCCTTCGGGGAAATTTTTTGAAGATTCAGCCACCCTGGTAATCTTGTGTTGTGTATCTTTTGTCAGAAGTGACATTTTTACTTGTTCATCGAAGAGAAACTCGTGTTTAATGGAAGTGATGTTTCTCATTTTTGGACCATTAATCGTATTTTTTGCGGATTTTGTTAATGTAAGTTCAGGATATTCGCTTGTTACTTTCGTGCACACAGCTAGTCCTAACAACTGAACGAAATGGCTGTATATAGATATCGCTGTAGCAAATTTTTGTGTATATGAAAGTCAAAGAACGCTTGTTAATAAAGTAATACTATATATATATATATATATATATATATATATATATATATATATATATATATATATATATAAGGGTGACCAAACTCGATGGCCAAAACGAAAACAGCTTATTCCTCTGGCCAAAAGGAACAAAAATTGTTAATACAGGGTGTGTCTGTTGTTGATGGTTTCAAGATGTTAACCTTTTTAATTTAATCTATTTCGTGGACTTATTTTTTAAATCACGCTGTATCTTCCAAACTAGAAGTGTTACAAGAAAACACATTAGGACAAATTTGTAGAAGATGAAATTGCCTTAAAGAATATTGAATTCATTCGAGACAAACTCATCATTCAACATTTTTAATGACATAATGAATTCAGAAATGATTTTTTTCAAATCAAGACAAATTTAGAAAGAGGAATATTTTTCCAATAGAGATGGATTTGATACATGGCCGACAATAAATATATTATATATATATATATATATATATATATATATATATATATATATATATATATATATATATATATATATATATATATATATATATATATATATATATATACAGGGTGTCCACAAACTATTTTCCAAAAGAAAACTGCAGATTCTAGAACTGATTTTATGTCGATTTAACGTAAATTACCTTAATACAAGAATACTTCCTAAGAGAACTGGAGCTCTTGGAAGATGGCGCCCTAACATCGTTTTAATTCAAATACCTTCAAAATGGTTTCCCTTTAAATGATAGCGTTCTATACATTTATTTAGTGGAATATGCCCAATCGCACGGCGTGAAGATGATTTTTTAGTTGTACTCATATGCGGTCCGTTTGGGCGGAGCATTGGACAATGTTATTCATAAGTTTTTTTTTTCAAGATTTCGCAATTTTAACATAAATTTTAAAAAATTTCGATTTTTTCATAAAAGAATAAATTTTTGAAATAAATCGATTTGATCTTTTCATAATCTTTTATAAAATTAACTAAAGAATTCGTTTACAATTATGAAATATAGCTATGGAAACTGACAAAATAACAACTGCGTTAACGTTAACTGCTCTCATGTCATACATTAATTTTGCTTTAGAAAGTAAGAAATAAACTCGGGTACAAAATATTCGTTTTTAATACAAAAAAATGTTGCTGACACAATTAATAAAAGAATTCAAAACGACAACGGAAAGCCAGAAACACAAAACTGAATCTACAAAAGATGATCCACATGACGACCATCCGTTTCTATGCATAAATTTATTCGTTTATGTAAAGATTGCCAAATTTTTGCAAAAATTCCTCTATTGTTCTTAAATTCGTCGCATCCTGAATTCTTCCCCAAAGCTGATGGCGTGTTTCTATTGGTTGGGAATGAACCATTGATTTTAGATGGCCCCATACATAAAAATCGCAAGGATTTAGATCTGGAGACCTTGCTGGCCAAGCAAACGGACCGCCTCTTCCGATCTATCGCTCTCGGTAATTGTTATCTAAAAAGTATGAGCAGTTCTGCTATAGTGAGCCGGACAACCATCATGTAAAAACCACAAGTTCCGCCGAATATTCAGATCAATATCATCTAATAAATCCGGTAAAGTATTTTGTAGAAGGTTGAGATATTCTTCGCCGTTTAAACGATTAGACAATTCTAGATATCCAAGCAAATTATCACCAAGAACACCTATCCATGCATTAATGCTAAACCTTTCCTGATGTTTACATTCGCTTATCGCATGAGGGTTTTCATCAATATAGAAATATTAAAAAAAAATCTTGGTCTTGATTCTCTTTATTTTGCATCTAATTGGAAAAATCAACCCGAGCAGGAAAATCGCCTGCTTGCAAGACCTGGAAATTTTTTAAATGAAAAGTAGCCTTCCTTATGTAGAATGTTCCACACAGATTTTGACATATTGGGATACATTGCAGCCAACCTTCTTACGCCTATTTCGGGATTCCATTACATCAGCATGTCTTCCCGTTTCATTATTTTTAGGAATTACGATCCTGTTTCCCTAATTCTTTGATGAAGAAGCGTAAATGATTTAGGAGGATGTCTTCTACCTGGGAATTTATCTGCATATCTACATGCTTCTGTCCGAGCGTGGCATTGCATTTCGCCGTACACCAAATGGGTAGCGGTATATTCTTCGTTACTAAACGAAACCATTCTAACAATATTCAACTTTTTGTATTTACGTCAATGAGACTAACAATAAAAAATCTTTCACTTAAAACTTATTTGACACTTTAACCTCAACTAGTATCTGTAATACTAGTTATTTTGACGTTCACGCAATCGTTATTTTGTTTATTTTCCATAGCCATCTTTCATAATTGTAAATGAATTCGCCGGTTAATGTTATAAAAGTATGATCAACACATGAAAAGTTCAAATCGACTTATTTCGAAAACGGTGCGTCGTAGTGACTTCAGACAAGAGTATCATTCTTTTTATGAACAACAATGTCCAATACCCCGCCCAAACGGGCCGCTTATGAGTACAACTAAAAGATCATATTCACGCCATACGATTGGGCATATTACACTAAATAAATATACAGAACGCTATCATTTAAAAGGAAACCATTTTGAAGATATTTGAATTGTTTGAACGCCCTCTAAATCGACATAAAATCAGCTCTAGAATCTGCAGTTTTCTTTTGTGAAAATAGTTTGTGGACACCCTGTATGTATGTATGTATGTACACTGTGTCTCTTGAATTTCTGGACATAGGGAATTCCCATGTTAAAAAACTACTGTAAATATTGGCTCCCCTAGTTATTTTACAGTAAAATGTCAAATGTAAGACTTCTTAAGGAAAAATGCTGCTTCTTATGTTACAATTGCATTTACATTTCGTTTTCGAGAAAATTAGGAAAAACTTAAGGGCTTTTTCGTAACCGGTAACGTTAATAAGCCATGTAAGTGTCAGGAAAATACAATAGGGAGCACAAATAAAATAAGTCTGTTATAAACAAGAAGATGATATTCTAAATAAACAAATTAATTATGAAAATTAGAAAATAAATAACAAAAAATCATCATTTCTACTATTTGATCAAGTGAATTGCCAGAGTAATGCCATTCAATAAATTTTACTTTTTCTTCAGTGGTGTAATAATTCATTTTTATAAACAAATTTTTCTTTAAAAAGTAATAATCTGTCCCAAATAAAGTTTTAATGATGAATGAATTGTTTTTGAACAATGAATGATTTACAATGACAATTAATAATTATTGTTAGCATTGTCTGTCTAAAGCAAAGCAACCTTGACCAGTTACGAAAAAGCCCTTAAGCTTTTCCTAAATTTCTCGAAAACGGATGAACCAAATGTAAATGCAATTGTAACATAAGAAGCAGCCTTTTTCCTTAAGAAGTTTTATATTTGACACTTTACTGTAAAATAATTAGGGAGGCAATATTTACAATAGTTTATTTTAACATGGAAATTCCCTATGTCTAGAAATTCAAGAGACACAGTGTGTGTATATATATATATATATATATATATATATATATATATATATATATATATATATATATATATATATATATATATATATATATATAGGAGGATCTGCATCTTTTGTGAAAATAGTTTGTGGACATATATGGATATATATATATATATATATATATATATATATATATATATATATATATATATATAGTGTGTGTGTATGTGTACACATGCGTTAAACTAGATGGAAAAGTGACTGAATCATTTGAATTTTGGTTTAAAGATTTTTTATTACTAAGTTCGTGTAAATATAATTAGAGCATCGAGAAGTTTGAAACTTTATTGGTATCCATCGAACACTGAAAAGGGCAATTGGCGAGCAAGGCTCTTATCGTTGTTAGAAGCAAGGGAATGTTTCGATTGGTCATTTTTTGCGGATGAAGGTAACTACGTTTCTACATTTATTCTTTGTTTGTGATTTTAACAAAGTGTTTTAGTAAAATTTATTTAGGCGGATGAATATGCTGTCTCTTGTTTATATTTTGCTTAGAAGCCCTTTAGGCAGTTTAAGTTTTCATAAAGTGTATTTACTCGATAATAATAATGTTTCGATTGGTCATTTTTTGCGAATGAAGGTAACTACGTTTCTACATTTATTCTTTGTTTGTGATTTTAACAAAGTGTTTTAGTAAAATCTATTTAGGCGGATGAATATGCTGTCTCTTGTTTATATTGTGCTTAGGAGCCCTTTAGGCAGTTTAAGTTTTCATAAAGTGTATTTACTCGCGTAGTGGATCGTTTCACACTGTATGTTATTTTATTATAAACTGAATGCTGTATGCTAAAATTCACACTGCAAAATTTAGTCAAATGTATGTTTTCAACAATATTATTTTTCCATTCTGTTTTTTTTTAAATTAAGATACAATATAAGGTTGTGGGATTTGAATTTTGCAAGAGTCATTCCAATTTCATTTTTCCAGAAGCTTTACGTAAGGCAGTTTAGGTAAGAAAGGTATATTTAATGTGTTTTTGACAATGCGCTGATTGTTTGTTTTCATCCTTATTTTGATTGTAGTATACGTATACTGATAAGAAAATTTGATCATATTATTTCTGTAAGATCAGATGTGATTCTTTTCTCACAATGCTATAGTTGTTTACTAGATGCAATATACAAAAGATAAGATATTTGGTTTACATTCAAGTTACGATTGGCTTGTTTTGCGGAAGTTATTGATGTACACAACTTTACGTCGACAACGTTCAATATATATTTTTTATTTTAATAAAAGCTTTAACGTTACGATTGAAGAGAATGTCTCTATTAGAATGTTTGCTATTTTGAGTTTTTGTTGATACAATTTTATTTTGAGAGATGTTTTGACATATGAATTCTACTGCGAAATCAGTCCTCAGGACTATTCCTGATTACGAAAGCAGAGTCTGCTTCCGAAACGTCGAGGTATAAAAGCAAAAACTGTGCAAATAGGCCAATTAACTCGAATAATATGAAACCGCAGTTAAAATAACACTTACAATACAAATGATATTCTCCTTCTTTCGTTCAGACACGCCTTCATGCCATATAAAAGCACATGGTCTTAGTTTGCTGTTTTTTCCAGCCGTAACAAATGTTTAATTAAATGGTATGGTTCTAGTTGTAAAGATCACATCCTTGAACATGTCACACCTCGGAAGCATAATGACCTGAAAATAAGTGAAAAAATTAAGAATTTAGTTGACAGAAGTTATAAAACTATGTTTACCTCTTTCACGTCTGCTTAATAACATACTTCTTTATTTTCACCATCGCCAATATGTTTTACTCGAGCTACTGTATAAATTTTAAAATGTAAATTCCATTTTTGGCAACTAGCACAACTGGCACCTTATTTATCATTTTCATGAGAAGTAGCTTTGTCATGAAGGGAGAAACCCTCACACATCAAGAATATTGCCTTACAAATCCAATATTTTTGTCATCGACCGTTTTCCGGTAGAACTCGTAGGACATATTAAATTCGGGATGTGGACTCTTAAAATTGTGGTACATAAATGTTACGGCGTTTGTTTGAAGGTTGCTGTCTTCTATAAGGATATGGATGGATTATAAGATTCAAAGTTTGGCACTTAAGAAAGCTATTCGTGCTATTTTATCATTTCTAGCACCGTAACCAATAGCAGCGAGAAAGAATTTCTACAAACCACTTGTGATTCACCAGTTCCATCTATTAGAAAATACTGGAAAGTATTATACCTTCTAGAAGTTCTAGATGTTCTTCTTTTAACATTTTTACTTGTAGTGTAGTGCAGAATAATGTTTCTTTGTTCAGAACAATAATTTCCAGAACTTCTCATTGATATCAGTTTGTTTTTACTTAGTAATTTTGAACACTGGAATTTGCATCTACCTCCACGATTTTTTTTACTGTATATTCAGCGATTAGCTCGGTAACTTGTTTGTGTTTCCTGTCTGTTACCGTTTCGTCAAATATTTTTCTTTTTCTTAAAGTCCTCTGTTTTGTGTACAATTTTGAATACTGATCACTACACGTCCTAAAACAATTTCTAAAACGTCGTTCAACAATGATGTTGTATAAGTTTTTGCCATATCCTTTAATTAGTGCTAAAGGAATATCGTCATCTAAATTTTTATCAATGAATGAATCATCATCGTAGAGACTGAAGTGGTCAGTTTCTTCATGATTTTCAGAAGTAGTACTTTCCTTATTCATTGTATTTTCCTCTTCTTCAGTGGTTATGCCATTGAATCCATTTTCATTTAAAAATAAGTTAGCACTGTAGGCCACATTTAATAGATTTGAATTATTCTTTCTTTCGAGTTGTTGTAGTGCAAGTTCAACACATAACTACCCTGAAGTGAGATATAAAAGTGTTGCTTACGTTTTCTTACATGGAAGAAAAATTCTAGAAGGAAAAAAATATTAAACAAATTATGTGTCAACTCAGTATACTTTATTTTACTTTAACTTAAACACAGTAATTACGTATACCGCGTGGTCCATTAATGAAGGAAACCGGCTGCATGTGAGAAACTACGCATCGCACAGTTTCGGGAAAAAAAATATTGATAGGAAAAGTGACCGAGAGAAATCAGGTTACGACGAGGAATAATTTTATTTGTTACTTCCGAAATTCCATTTTTTGTCTCATTTTTCTGAAGTTTCTATCCTGGAAATTAGTTTCAAGTTCCTGAGATGGCCTCTAGAGGGCGTACTCGCACAACAGATTAGAAAATCGGTTTTTATCTTAAATCGACATTATAAAGATATCTCCATAATAGTTGTATTATAAACTACATAAGCTTAGAAACATTTTTTTAGTATTTTTCTCTATCTTGTTAAATACGGGGAGGGGGTGAGGTAAATTCTCACTTGAAAAAATGTCATAACTTCTTTTTAACTCAACCGATTGTTATAAATTGAGTCTCGCTTGAGAGAGGCTTCTTGGTTGCTTCTAATAAAGATTAACATGGCCGGTTTGGTTTTTCTCTAGTCGTTACATGGCGTGTTGTGACAAAGCCATTAATTTTTGCAAGTTTCTCAAAAGTTTTGAATGTAAGGGTATAATCATGTATAACTTATTGTAACGGTACTTTTGCATATTAATATAAAATTTAAAGATGTCGGTAAAACGGTGTTTAAATTTTAATAAAATTAATGAAATAAATCCAAGGTAAGGTTAAATAGAACTAGAGCAGTTCTGATAAGAACAAGTGATATCAGCCTTAACATTGCCAATGATAGACACATAATTTTGGATTTCTACACATTTTTAATTAATCAAGCATTATTATATAATTAATACGTACGATTTTGTTTAAGAACAAGACAATAATGTCAAGTAAGTAAACATTTTTTAAAATACGTAAGACTATGCGAATTCTTGACATTTCAGATTATTATGCCATGCGAACACAAATTTAATTAAAATTTATAGTATTCATAAGTTCAATCTTTAAAAACCCTATCAACAATTGGTAAGTAATTAAAAATTATTATTAATTTTATTAAATACATAAATAAAAAATTTACCTCGAGTAGGATTTGAACCTACGACCTGTAGTAGCTACCGCGCTAACCAACTGCGTCATCAAGGTTCAAGCCCCAATCAATATAAGTTTTGTCTTTATGTATGTAGAACTGATGTAAATTCTAAATATAATGATTGGGGCTTGAACCTTGATGGCGCAGTTGATTAGCGCGGTTCTCTAGCAAAGTACAGGCCGTAGGTTCAAACCCTACTTGAGAAAACTTTTTATTTATGTATTTAATAAAATTAATAATAATTTTTAATTACAAATTTACCTTTGTTCATAACTAAAACTTATAATAATTGGTAAGTAAGACTGAAAAGTAAGCCAAGCGTTTGATTGGTAATTTTTAACATTTTTTAGGGTTTTTATATCAATTATATGAAGGAACAATCATGAAATAAATGAACTTGTCTTCAGAACTAACTGGCAATAGTACTGCAATAAGTTCTATTAGCGGCCAAACTTGGCAACTGTTACGCTGCGCCCTATGGGCGGAGCTTAGCGTGACGGGCTTACTCCACGGGGATTCCATTGTTCGATGCCTTTATAAGCGCGACAAAAATCCCACAGAGTCAGTCGAACATTGCGCTTCGACCCAAACGAGCTCTAGTTGTAGTAGTCTCCATTCTACCTAGCGGGCCGCTGAGACTGGCGGTTTGTCTTTAGCTCGCAGCACTTCCTTCGGGTGTAGTAATTTAGGTTGCTAACCCAAAAGGCCATCCGACTCATCACCCACACAACACTTCCTTCGGGTGTAGTAATCTAGGTTGCTACCCCAAATCCGATTCGCCACCACCAGGAGTAGGCAGATTGAGACCTGATGCGACCCGACGACGAGTATCGTATACGTAGTGGTGCTATAAACATTGTTTTAGTTTAGTTCGCACGGACGATTTATATTAGTACGTAGGTTAGGGTTTGTATTATTTTTGTATTATATTATTACCACTAGCCGAGGCCTCCCGCCCCTTACCTGCCTTCGCCACACCGGACGGAGCCACATATCAGTTCCGGGTCATGCCTTTTGGACTAAAGAACGCGCCGGCCACCTTTCAGAAACTGATGACCCAGGACGTCCTAGCGAGGTATTTAAGAGAGTTTGTGCTCGACTACCTGGACGATATAATCGTCTATTCCGACACCTGGGCCGACCACCTACGGTTGGTACTAGAGCGACTACAACAGCATAACCTTACGCTGAGTCTCGTCAAATGACAGTTCGGGGTAACCGCTCTCAACTACCTGGGCCACCGCATCACCGCCGACGGCAACAAGCCACGTCCTAAACACATCGAAGCCTTGCGAGCCGCCGATACCCCCAAGAGTAAGAAGCAGCTTCGCAGCTTCCTAGGGCTGAGTAACTGGGCACGAGACTACGTTGCCGACTGCGCCTCGCTCCAGGCACCGCTCAACGACATACTGAAGGGGTCACAACGCTTCAACTAGACTAAAGAAGCGGAAGCTGCCTTCCAGGCACTTAAGGACGCCATGACGAAGCCACCTGATTTCGCTCTACCCTTCACGCTGCAGACCGACACCAGCGGCAAGGAAGTGGCAGCCGTCCTCTACCAAGAGCCGGAACGAGGCCAACGACGGATAATTGGCTACGCCAGCGCCAAGCTATCCGCGACCGAGGCTCGGTACCACGTGAACGAGCAAGAATGCCTCGCGGTGATATGGGCAGTCAAGAAATACCGTCCGTATCTGGAAGATCGCCGCTTCACGCTAAGAACTGACAGTCGGGCGCTCCTCTGGCTACATCAGACCAAAGATTGTCGTAGCAAACTTACGCGCTGGGCGCTGCTACTGCAAGAATCCAGCTTTGATGTGGTGCTCTGTCCGGGCAAGGACAACGAGCTCCCCGATCACTTATCTCGACATCCCTCCAGCCAAGAGGTAAGCACCGGAGCTACGAGCTTAGACCGACTGCTACCACCGGAACCATCACCAGCAGAACGGGTTAGGAAGAGCCAGAGACAGAATGGGCACGCACGAAACCTCGTCCACACCTGGGAAACAGTTTAACAAGAGGGAGCGTTTAAATCACTTAGGCACCTTTATAGTTTTCATTTATTAGTGATTCATATCATTATTGTCACGGATAAGGCTAATTACAACTTATACCCATTACATCTTGCTAAAGTCTTGGAGCCCTTCACAATTCTCATGTTCTCCGGTATAAAGCCGAGCGAATGAGGTATCGGTCCAACTTAATAGTATGTACCATTGCAATACAATAAAAAAAGGGAATAAGATCTCAGTGTTAACACGAACAGGACCGAAGGCCGAAAATCAAGTACACCATTGCTTACCAGTTGTTTTTCGAAATGAAAGGTTGTATTATGAAAAACAGGGTGAAAAAATGCAGAAATTCGTGAAAATCGCAAGTCGATATCTTCTTTCGTTACGAATATATGGATAAAAATAAACGTAGACATACATTTTATAAGTAACAGAATTAGAGACCACTGTCGTTAATTGTTAAAATTCATTAATTGTTATTAAACAATTAAAACAATGCGAACAAAACAAAACAATGTTTAATTTAGAGCGGTTAAAAAATTACTTTTTTAAATTACTATGTGGCATTAGGAGTTTCCTTTATATACAAGGTGTTTCAAAAAAGTGGCTCCGTTGCTAGGGTAGGTAGAACACTTAAAAATAAGTGGGGTTTGATTATTAAAAAAAATTCGAAACAGCATCCGTATTCAAGATACAAGATTTTATTTTTACGCACATTTTTTACGATTATGTCGAAACTACTTGCAACATTGTAATGCAATTTTGTATGAATATGTTTTGGAAGCTGACATATCCCATGAATTTGTTGTTATATCTGGCTCTCATGGAAGGCGCTAGTTACACTGTTCGTACCGAGTAGTTTTAAACATAACTTTTTTGAGGTTAGATTTTTATAAGTAACAGAATTAGAGAACACTGTCGTTAATTGTTTAAATTCATTAATTATTATTAAACAATTAAAACAATGCGAACAAAACAAAACAATGTTTCATTTAGAGCGGTTAAAAAATTAATTTTTTAAATTACTATGTAGCATTAGGAGCTTCCTTTATATACAGGGTGTTTCAAAAAAGTGACTCTGTTGCTAGGGTAGGTAGAACACTTAAAAATAAGTGGGGTTTGAATATTAAAAAAAATTCGAAACAGCATCCGTATTCAAGATACAAGATTTTATTTTTACATACATTTTTTACGATTATGTCGAAACTACTTGCAATATTGTAATGCAATTTTGCATGAATATGTTTTGGAAGCTGACATATCCTATGAATTTGTTTTTATATCTGGCTCTCTTGGAAGGCGCTAGCTACACGGTTCGTACCGAGTAGTTTTAAAAGTGACCTTGTTGAGGTTAGATTTTTTAGTCCAAATTTTAAGTGAACTTAAATATTATTCAATTTTAGACCAAAAAGGTACTATTGGTAAAACTCGACACTGTGTACCGTTTTCGGAATATTTTGATTTGAAAATGATGAAGTAATAACTGAATGTGGTACAAAGTAGGTATTCTTATTAAAAACCAAAAACAATATTATTCAAAGGCTAAAGTTATAAATTAAACAAAGAGTCACGAGAAAAAATTAAATAAATTTGACTGAAAACGTGAAATATTCAAAGAGTTAGTCATAATGTACTCGGTTTTCGTGAATACACATTTCAATCCTTTTTTCTAAAGAATACATTAATTTTCTAAACGGTTGATAATCATCTATGGAGTCATTAAAGTGATGTTCAATTCTGTCTTGTAACTCTTGACGTGAATTTACCTCCGTAGCATAGACCAAACTGTAGTCAAATGGATTGAAATCACAAGACTGTAGATGCCAATGAATCGGAATTTCTGCACCTCTACCAATCCATCAATTCGAATAATGGTTAGTCAACCAATTACGACAATATCAAAGTGTGGGGGAGCTTCGTCATGCACAAAAAATGGAGACCTTCGCTCGTTTGGCGTTAAATATTCTAATATCTCCAATAAATCATTTTATAGAAAGTCGAGGTAAACATTACCGCATCGATTTCGAAATAGAATGTGAACCAATTAATTTGTTATCTAAAGTTGCTGTCCAAACATTAACCTTAAGCAAGTGTTGGTAATGTGATACTCTTTTAACATGTAGATTCTCATCATACCAGTGTTGTGAATTATGAGACTCGTCGGTAAAAAGGCTATATTTAAAATAATTGGGATTGAGGGCTGTCATTGCTTGTACCGTTTCACAAAAATCCACTCTAACCGGTAGATCGTCTGGAAAGAGCTCTTGGACTTATCTGTAGTGATAAGGATGTCGATGCTGCTCTTTTTAAGTATCCTCCAAGTACTGCAGAAGACGTATTTGCATGTAGTGCCATATTCCTTACGCTAGTTGTTGGATCTTGATCAACTAAATCTAAAATGATATGTTCTTCCAGAATGGTTCTTGTTGTTCTGGGCCTATCAGAATTAATGTTTGCTGGTTTCACATTCCCGGTTTCTCGACAACGTCGTTCTACTGCTCTAAACGTTTTTCTATTTGGTAGGTTTCTTCAGGGAAACTTTTTTGCATAACGCGTAACCGCTGCACTAGCGTTTCCTAAACACTCGCCTAAGGTTAATAAAATGTCGATGGATTCAACATCTGAATACATTTTGATTATTAATTAACGTATTTATCAGCTATATTAAATGCTTTCCATGGTTAACTGACATTTTGAACACTTACTCTAACATCCAGTATTTCATGTTTTTACTCAAATTTACTTTAATTTTCTTATTGCGATTCTTTGTTTAATTAGTAACTTTAGCCTTAGAATAATGTAATGGTTTTTGGTTTTTAATAAGAATAATTACTTTATACCCTCATCTGTTATTACTTCATCATCTTCAAATCAAAATATTCCGAAAACGGTACACAGCATCGAGTTTTACCAATAGTACCTTTTTGGTAAATTGAACGATGTTTTAGTTCACTTAAAATTTGGACTAGAAAAACTAACCTCAGAAAAGTTATGCTTCAAACTACTTGTTACGAACCGTGTAACTAGCGCCCTCTATGAGGTATAATAACAAACTCATGGGATGTGTCAGCTTCCAAAACATATTGTAACAACCTTTTTTTTGGTGGTTGTATAAAAAAGTACATTAATCTAAGATCATTAATTTATTTGGCGTAAAATTAGAGGAATTTTTAATTATTTTCATATAAAATTGAAAACTGGCAACTTAATTTGCACTTCATATAACAAATCTTTTGTGTGTACTACATAAATAGTTTTAATTCCTTTCTTTAAAAATTGGATTTATATTATGTAACAGCGCAACGCGAGAAAACTATTGTACTTGGTTGATTCAGAAAGCTTTTGAGTAATTCAGTTAATGCTGAATATTAACCGCAATAAGATGATTTTAATTAATTTTTATATTCGTGCCATCACGAAATTTTGATGGTGAGTAATTTTTAATTCAGTATAGTTTAAACTAAGCATTTGTTTGATTTTTAGGCACGTTAGGTGGCACTATATTTTCACCACCTTTTAATTTTTAAACACTTATATTACAAATGGCTATTAAGTAACTTATTTACCCAAGTTTCTCTTTGGAAAAAATTAATAATATAATATTAAAATGCAAGTTTAATTCAATAAAACATCCAGAATAAGAAAGAGATGTAAAATGCTTTCATCTGTTTGACCGTTCCGCCTCCGTATTTGAAGCTGTCTATAGAAAATACTGCTGAGGAATTTTTGTGGTAAATTTTATATCTATTAAGCTTAGCTTTAAATCCTTTTAGTACCTCTCCTACTATCCATAATTTTGGTAAATAAATTTTGCATATTGTTATTATTTGTTATTATTAGAAAGCTTTTAATGTTCATTAAATAGGTTTTGTTATTTTCCTGATTTAAAGATAACATGGTGCCCGAGATTTCATTTAATTATATATCTAAATTTTTACATAATTTTTATTAATAGGCATAAGTGAAAATAACTAAGCGGTTGAGTGACAAGCGGCGTTTCAGGTGAGTTACCAATTTAAAATTCAATATAATTGAACCCTCCCTTTTTAATCTACCGATTGTGGACGAGACGGCATATTAATTAAATGATAAGCGGCATATAATTAGTGATGAAAGGTTTACCATTTGTTAAATAATTGTATCTAGGAAAAACTTTGCCTAGTATCGTTATTTATTAATTATCTGATTTTATTACATCACTAAATATATGTGTTTGTTATGTTGTTGATATAATTTTTTTTTTTTTGTTTATAATATTCATACAAAATATCTTTACAATGTTGCCAGTAGTTTCGACATAATCGTAAAAAATGGGTATAACATTTTTTTAAAACCCTCTATCTTGAATACGAATGCCGTTTCGAAAATGTTTTATTAAGCAAACCCAACTTATTTTTCAGTGTTCTATCTATTCTAGCAACAGGACCACCTTTTTTTGAAACACCCTGTATTATCGCTGACCTTACTTAGTAGTATGCGGTTCATGTGTAGATACGTCAATTTTCTTATAACAAAGATTAGTATTAAATGTGCAGATAATGTTCAGTAGGTGCGCAATTACGACGCGTATAAAACCTTTTTGCTTAATAGGGCAGTATAGGTTTATAACAAATAATAATTTGATTACATATGTTTCTATGTTCAATAGATATAAGATGAAATTTAACCCTCCTGTTGTGTTAACATTTTGGTTTCACTTATTGTGTTGGAGTCATTATGACCCGGGGGCCTATAGTTGTGGTTTTATTGTCGTTAAACTGATAAATACTAATAATAAATAAAATGTAGTATTTATTATTTATTACATTTTATTGCGTTACTTTATTTTTATTACATATTATTATAAATGTTATGTAAAGAACATCTGAAAAACGTAGTAGTTAGGTACATACATCTATTTGTTACAGTCTTGAGAGTAGTAATATACATGATCTTTACATAGGTATTTTGAGCAATGACAACATACTATACTAGTTTTATTATCATTTGAAGAGGGACAAAGTTACATCGTTTACACTTGGTTGGGGTTGATTATTCCCTTACTTCGGCATTACTGGTTGAAGAACGTGACTTTGTAACCATTTCAGCTGCAGGAAACTTCGAGGGAGACGTTTCCTTTCTTACAATAATGGAGTGATCAAGTAATTACCCAGTTTTTCAAGAACTAGTCGCCGTTTTCCAGCATTCCAGGTTGGAGTTACTTCGCACCACAGAACATAAGCATTGCAAGCTGAAACGTCCATGATATTGTAAAAGATAGTCATTGGCCATCTTTTAGTTTTCCGTCTGCATGTTTATGTTATTATTAACTTGCCTAATGTGTCTAGAGCACCTTTAGTTTTGTTGTAATCTAAAATCATAAACGGCTTTTTATAATCTTCGTTACACACTTCGTTATCCTGGTGCATGGTGCTCATGAGCGTAACATTTTTATTCCGTTTCGGAATATAGCAAACTATCGACGTGTCTGTGGTAAAGTAAAATTTTATTTCCGGTTGCAGGCCAATTCGGCTGGCAATTCAGGCTTACAGACCAATTCTGCTGGCAATTCAGGCTTATTTTTGCGAATAGTGCCAAGCATGGTTATTTTTCTTTTCAATAGCATCTGCACCAGATCGCACGACGTAAAAAAATTATCATACGTTACGTTGTGACCTTTTAGACCGTAAGTAAGATCTAGTACAACTCTTTTACCTTGACCTCTCTCTGGAGGTTCACCTTCTTATTTTGTTACATTTTCGTGAACATTATAGAGCTTAGGTAGAATTACAACCCATTCATCCCACAAGTACCGTATGGGAGCTAATTTATCAGTTTGGCGTCGTTGTGGTCGAGTTTCTTTTTTCGTCAAAGTGATTTATTCGTGCAATTACATAAATTGTTGTAGGGACAACGTTGCTCTGAACATTGAACGACCTAGATTTCCATCCCACAAACTGGCTGTTGCCTCTCCATGGGATTTTACACTCCAGCTCCAGACATTTTCAAAATTGGGTTTACAATTTTGTGTGTGAAATATAAGTACGCGGATTTTTTATCAATTATGCGCGACGTTGTTGGCCCAGGAATCACCGAAATAATATTTGCTGCTGATAACCTTCATGATTGATTTCATTCCATACTATATTGCCATCTTTTGAAATTACGTGATTATCCGTATCAGCTTCATCTGAAATCGTAGCTTACACTTCATCATCCGATTCGCTATTATATGTCTCGGTTTCGGACAAACGGTCTTCTTCTTCAGAAGTATTAGAATCACTATCAGAAACACACAAAAGTTTCTCAAGTTCACTATCCATAAGCACTCTCTCACTACACACTTTCAATAATTAATTTCAATTGTTATGTATTTCTTATTCTGCTATAACATCAAATTCGGTATTTACTACGAAACTAACACACTGATGCTCACTGGCTGCATTTATACGCCGAGCCACAGACAAGTCTCAACAAGAATAAACTTGTTTACCGGTACGCAAATAACGCATACACTATGCGCAATAATGTGGCAATATTGTGTTGTAAGGCTCATAATTTTGTGCAGGCTTCTTTTATGAGTTACACTTACTAATTACCACTACGTGGATTTCTTTTTAACCTCGGCTAGTCAGGAATTTGGGAAGTGGGTTTTTCTTAGACTGTTATACTGTTAGACTGTTAAACAAGTTTCATACCCAGGTTTAATACATATATTAAAACAAAACTTCTGGAATTATAATAACTTAACAAAACTATATTCTGGTAAAATAATTAAATATTCAAGTTAAACAAAATGATGGAAAATAAACGACAAATTTCTAAAAATATTTATAAGGGATCTCTTCGTACAGCGCCTAGTATTTGGGCAGCCTACTGTACCTCGGTGTAATGCTGGTGTCGTTGAAATGTCGGCGATAAATCCTAAGATTTATAATGTTTAGGGACAGGTGTCGCCGGTGTATCTGTGCTCGTCGTCGGTTTGTAAATTTCCTGTAAACAAGCGCGTTAAGTGCAGTGTTCAAAAATAAAATAATTGTGGTTTTGTTTATTTGTAAATAAATATAATGTGTTCAGGTGAAAATAATACAAGCGTGTGTGTACATTTCAACAAACGGAAGGATTACTGCGATTTAGACAGGTAAGTTTATTTTGTCTATTATATTTTACAAATTTAAGACAATGTTGTTGAATTCGAGGTTAGAGCGTATTTCGAATTTCTATCGTGGACTGGTTCTTTATTACTTATATTTTCTTAAGTAACATTTTGAAATACGGAACAGGTTAAAGAAAAGTAGACCTTACACGAGATTTTGATAATTATACGATTAGTGTTAATACAAATTCGTGTTAGACAACGGTTGTATTTGATTTGTTTAGTTTTTAGGGTCTGTACACACGGACTAAGGGAAAGACTAATTCTAAATTAACTATAAATAATATATACAATCAAATATGTACAAGGGATTATTCAACGTTTGGAATTCGCAATTTAAAGTTTGTAGTGGTTCATATGATACAGGAATATTTTCTACAATGTGTTTTTGAAAATTGATAAGAGTTCATTCAAACTACAAAAATGGAACTTTGACCTTCGTTTTATTTGTATAAAGAGTATGATTCGTTACACTTTAATTGAATGGGGCTACTTATTTGCGAAATGGGAGTAGATTTTCTCTAAGAATAATTATCTTAAAGTTTTAATTGTTAAAACGCAAATAAATATCTTTAATGTAATCGATTTCTTATTGTAAAATAGAAATTCTTTTACTTTGAAGTAAACCGTAAAAATTTACTTTTAGTTGTATAAATTTAATGTTTTGCACAATTCAGGTTTTGTTTTCGGTAATAATTTGGACTTGATATTCAGGTGGATTTTCGTGATATACAGGGGAAATAAATTATAAGTGTTGATAGCCAAGCAAGGAGCTCGAGCTAAATCAACAAATTCTAGAGATTCTATTTATTCAAGCTGTAACGGACAGTTTGAATATACAGAACTATATACAGGGGTTCAGGATATATCTGGTGTTCGTTTATAATCTCGTTAATAGCCAAGCCAGTGGGCTCAATAGTCTAAATTAACTAATCTTAGAGATTCTATTTATTCAAAGCTGTATCGGATACTTTGAATATATAGAACTATATACAGGGGTTCAGGATGGGATTTGTAAATTGCCGTTTCTGAGGTTACAGCGCGTGATCGGACAACCAGATGTGGCTTATATTAGCCCCATTAACTAGAAGAAGTCCTATAATAGTCCCGGTGACCGCCGGTGTTAACCAGTCAATCTACCTAAGACCTGTATAATACGCAAAACCTCTTTGACGTCAATTAATTTCTTAAGGATGGTTTGTTAATACGAATTGCTAGGTATTACAACTATTTTCGTAAAAATTAGTTATACTTCGGAGTATTAGAATTCTATTTAATTCAATTGGAATAGCTTTAAGAGCGGGTCAGGCGGTTATGTTCACGAATAGAGAATTTCAGGTGTAATAAACTATTACAAACGGACAGGTAGGAGAGTATTTGTAGAGAATCGTTCTACAAACAGAATTTTCAGGTGTAATAAATTATTACAAACGGAGAGGCAGGAGAGTATTTGTAGAGAAGCGTTTTACAAACCGAATTTCAGGTGTAATAAATTATTACAAACGGAGAGGCAGGAGAGATTATTTGTAGAGAAGCGTTCTACAAACAGAATTAATTCAAAAGTGCCAATAATTTCGCATATAAATTTTGGGAATGAGTGGGGTTTTAGGTAGGAAAAGTCGCAACGTTTCTGCACATCGTGAAAGGGAGTATTGGTGCGCACGCAAAAGTGCTGATTATTTACATTTTTAAGAACTGGAATAAAATGAATTATTATTTAAACATTATCTTAATAATTTTTATTAAAATAACAATTAATTTGTCTTACCCAATTCTGGCTCATTACAGTGTAAGTTATTTATATTTATGAAAATAAAACAAAACTAATAAAATACATTCGTCTATGATAATCATCTGCTTCTCGTTCTTCTAATTTGAGCCACCGGGTCATATAGACTCAAATTATGCACATAGAAGAAAGTGATTGGGTCAAAATGACGAACACAATAGGAGTGATAAATAAGTTAAACATATACCGATCGCGACTGGTTAGCTGTTCTCCCTATTCCCTATTACAAAACGGCACAGTTATTTTTGGCACATCCGATATTTTTTCAGGTGTTCAATTTTACACCAATGCTCATGACAAAGGCACAATAAACGACATGTTTTGAAATTTTCAAAAATATACCCTACCCACGCAGAAGTCCAAGATTGTGTCCGCTAAACATCAATTTATAAAAATGCAAAGCAAATTCTTGCTCTCTCAGTCTGCTAAAGAAGATCAAACAAAATAGAACGTGATTTATTGATCGGTAATTTTTCAGTACTAATAAAAATAACGTTATAATCTGGATTGGAGATGAGTATAACGCTGATGGATGAGTTCGTCATTATAATTACAATGTTTGTATCGATGTAACTCTAAGGTGAAATAAATACCTTCGTTTCCCTTTTAATGTGTATTTTAGCGCATAATATCAGTTGGAAGTAAACATAATATCAAAAATAATAGCGGTTTTGATATAAATTTTAATATGCTCAACAAATTTATAACTTTAAATTAACGATGGAATTTCCGAGTTTAATAAATTTTCAGTTAATAAATGTCTTGTGGGCGTCATTCTACTCGAATAGGTGTTTTATTATTTATCAAACATACATTTTACCAAAATAACTTTGCTACATTTTATGAATATCGTTTAGTAATTAACAAGTACCTTTATTCTGTTTGACAAAAATAATTTGAATAGCAATAAATATGTCTACTTAAAAAAAAAGTTTCTTAGAACTTGTTAATTAAGCTACTTAAAATTGTCTTCATTTTTACTGGAAGGTCTACCCTGCTAAAGTGATTTTATATACATCTGAAAATATAAACCTTCACCATTATTATAAAATACTTAGCTTTTGCGTTTTTAAATGGTTTATTTTTCTATTTATATTTTATATGTCTATACGTTTCTATAACAATTACACTTATCATCCTCAGTAAATAAATATATATATATATATATATATATATATATATATATATATATATATATATATATATATATATATATATATTTAATATATATAAAAGAACTGCTTGCGATTTTAGAACAGATCTATGAACTATGAAATATGAAAAAGATGAAAACACAAACACAGGCCTTCTATTAATATTACAGTTTGATAAACTTATAAAGCCAACTATGAAATCTAACTTTAGTAAGGAATAACTAGATCCATAATAAATTAAATATTATTAAACCGCCTTAAAGATGACAAATCAGAACACCCTTTAACGGTCGAAGGCTAACAGTAAAAAATGCCATAATCAAAGAAACTTATAAACCTTGTTGAGCACATTTTTTAAGGTGATACTATTGAAGCGTTTCCTAAGGGCGGAAATTTTGCATACACTAAAAATAATACCGTTTGAAGATATCATTTCCGATGTTGAGAATTTTATTATATCGTTCTTATGATGCTGTGAATGAAGTTAGGTATAAAATCGTTAACATATTACGTAAATCAGTACATCTAGGGTAACCTAACTTTTCGTCTGCCTATTTTATTTTAAACGTAATGGAAGCATGATAATATTATGATCAGATGAAAGTAATACAACTGTTATATTAAATATTAATGATTATAATATTAAAATAGAACAACCTTTGGAACCACAGATTTATCGTCAACTATCAAAAATCCTATAAAGGAGTTTCTTTCAAAAACTAAAGAATTTATTATATTATCACCTAGTCCTAAAGAAATATAAAAAACACTAACTCTAAGTTTTCCACCAGAACTACATGGTCTACCAAAAATTCAAGAACCTAAGTTCCTATTGTTAGTGCAATTGGTTCCCCTACATACAATGTTACCAGCTCATGTAGGAAAAACACCCCACTGTATTAAACATTCTGCCAACTTCATTGAAAAAATTCATAATTTCAATATTGAAGCGGGTGATATAATAGTCAGCTTTGATGTTGTTTCACTTTTTACAAAAGGCCCTCTAAGAAAACCAGATCGTGAAACAATGGGTAGCCCCTTAGTCCGGTTGTAGGTAATTTTTACATGAAAAAATTGAAACATTAGCCTTACAAAATTCACCTAAAAACTTTTGGTTTTGTATAGATGTGAATATGACACATTTGTTATTTGGAGACGTGGATAAGTATCACTACATAAACTTTTAATTTTTATATATGGTATTCATCAAAGGAACCACTTTACCGTGGAGAAGATAACTAATAGAAGATTACCATTTCTTGACATACTAATATCTAAAACTAATAAGTCACAATTCTTTTAAGGTTTACGGAAGCCGGCACACGCCGTAGGATGATCCATCTCGTGAAAGAAAGCGCCAATTTGCGTTTTAATCAATCTCTCAATTGCTTGTACGATACACTAATGTCTATATTTACACGTTGCTTATTAACTTTACTCTGTCTAAGTACTAGTTCTGCATGACACTTATAATTTTTAAAATGAAAGCTGAATTATTTACAGGGAGATTTTCGTTATTAGCGAGCTATGAACTGAATACCGGGGGAATTAGGAACGGACATTTTGTTTCTTCCGCACAAAATCGATAGCTACTCCAAAGAACAACAGAAAGCGCTAGGATTAACGCTTAATACCTTCTCCGATGAACTTGGACAAAGTCCTTTTGGACCAGCTGCACTTAACGATGAATCATCAGGTGTTGGTTGAAACGACACAACAAAATCCCTTCAAGGGTTGATTTTGTAAGGCTAATGTTTCCATTTTTTTAAGGAAGGTTTCTTCAACACGGACCTGAGGTAACGCCGTTCCGCAGGAATTCACCGGCTGTGGTAACGTTAACACTGCGTCTATGTTAAAACTCCCCCGTAAATATTTCACTTTCAACCTACTTAAATCTTAGAATACCAATCATAAAAAAGATTTCTTGAATATTTAATGAGCGCCAAAAGCGAGCTAAACTCGAAAGCGTTGCATCACAAAAAAACACATCACAACAAACGGGTTATTATAAATGTAATTGGTATCCAGTGAGTGGATGATTTCATTGCAACGCTATCCCTTAACGCCTCGCATCTAAAAGCGAAACTCTTTGTTTAAGACCAAAAATTTTATCGAAAAGCTTCCACCCATCTGTCGCCTAAAACGTTTAAAAACTGCAATATATACTTTTCTACACTCTATTTGAATATAAGTAACAATTTTAATACGACATTGAATTTTTCCACCGACACAATTTTAACGGCATTACTTATTGTGATTAACAAAATTTACAAAACACGAACTATTATTTACAACGGAACTAATTTATTCCTAGCCAATTAATAAAAGGGATTCCACTACCTATCGATACCAATACGTAAACCAAATCTTAAATTAAACTATACTCTAAGCTTGAAACACAAACCAAAACTTTACATCGTGTTCAAAATAGGATTCTAAAGGCGATTACCCTATGTAAAAAAACAAAAAACTTTACAATCTAAAAGCTTCCAAGAATTGATGTGTTATCTAGTTCAGTCTCATGAACTTAAACTACATTTCAGAAGTCCGGTATTGATGAATAACTTGTAATTTCTAAACTAACGGCAAATAACTGATAAAATCACAACCACATGACAAACTAGAGAAATCTGCGGTACGTCTTAATTTTAGTTTTAGCATTTAGTATGTTTAGATATTTGCAGTTTTACCAACTAAATATGTAAAGTTACCACAACACTACAATAATTTAAGACATGTAGTTGAAACTAATTTTAGAAATTGTATTAATCGTACTACGTTGTATTTTCACTGCAAAATAACAAATACCATTATTAACAAAAAAAAACTATTTTGTGTTAAATTGGACTAGATCTTTAATTGGTATGACAAGTTTCTAGTTGTGAACGTTTTTATCAATTTTAAAATCAACTTCTTCACATCTTTACGCTTACAATCACATATCCACAAAGGCCATCTATCTCGTCGTTAAACCAGTGATTTATGCTGATAATTTTAGTAGTGGTAAACGGTAAGTCAAGACGGGTAATACTCTGGACACCGCCCTGTTTTAAATCGGGTAAAAAATGCTAACAAAACAGGAAAAAATACATGAATCCACCTTTTGCGAACAACGTTTGTATTTGTTAAAACCAAAAAAGAGTGACGCAACGAACTTACACAAAAATACAGAATAGCGGAAAAGAACCATTACTGAAACGCTCAAAAGCTGCGTGGTCACCTTAAACACGTTGCTCAAAACACGCTTTCCACTAGCGAGTTTCGTTACACAAATTGAAGTTCTATATTTGTTTATGCACTTGAACATTTTTAATTTGCACTGACGGGGTGATACTCTTGTCATCGCTAGGGCATTGTACAGATTCTTTGAATCATTAAATGGTACTTCGTTTACACACAACTATTTTTCAACCTGCTGCTGCTTGATGACGTTTACTAGCTTTAATAAGCCAACCTTTTGTTATTTAAAAGGTTTTGTAGAGCAGTTTGTAACAACCTTTTTTTGTGGTTGTATTAAAAAAACACGTTAATCTAAGATCATTAATTTATTTGGCGTAAAATTATAGGAGTTTTTAATTATTTACATGTAAAATTGAGAAAGGCAACTTAAATTGCATTTCCTAGAACAAATATTTTGGGTGTAATATTACATAAATAGTTTTAGTTCCCTTTCTTAAATAAATTGGATTTATATTATTGTATCCGCGCAAGCGTGGGGAAATACACTTGAGTTATTCTGAAAGCTTTTTTAATTCACTTAATGCTGACTGTTAACAGCAATAAGCATGATTTTTACTTAATTTTTTATATTTTGGTGCCATCAGAATTTTGGTGGTAAGTTATTTTTTTTCTCATTATATTTAAAACTAAAGCCTTTGCTTTTTTTAGGCACTTTTTTTTAAGTACTTTTTAAGTACGCGCTTTTAATTACCTTTAATCACTTAATTTGTATACTTAATTTGTACACTTAGATTGCACTTATTTGCACTCCTATTTGACTAATAATCTTTAATGGCACGTATTAGTCAATATTTTACTGTACTATTATTTTAAATGGCAAGTTTTACTTGAGTTACCTTTAGAACGCAAGTTCTACATACTTTTACAAATAAATTTGGCGAATTAAACTTCAAGGAAATTCCATATTTTAAGGATAACTAAGCAAGACATTGACCTCACCATATGAACCATTCTGCTTCATAGTACCTGTCACAGTGTATGTACAGATCCGTTAAAAGGTAAAGTTTTTTTATAATTTAATATAGTTTATGACTTCTGAATTTTTTTTTCGTTTTCAAACATATATTAAATAAACTTATGTATAACTTGTTATTTTATTTTCATTTGTGTTAATTTGTTTATAGTATTCAATAACTAGGTTTTGTTGTTCCTAGATAGATATATAAAAAAAAGACGCTCGAGAATTTATCATTTTTTCATAATTTTTAGATTACATTTGTTTTGAATTAAGGATAAGTGAAAATAATTAAGCTGATGAAAATCATGCAGTATTTCAGGTGCGTTAATTGAACCCTCCCATCTTAATCAACCGATGAGCCGACGGCAGTAGCGATAATCATTTGGTAATTATTTTTATTAATTAAAATTATTTGATCAATTTATTACATCATCGCATTTGTTTTAACATTATAAGTTGGCCCAGTTTTAGTGTTAATATACTGTTTTAATGTTACACGTTCATTAAATTAAGCTTGTAAAATTCTCAACTTAAGATACACAACAGCGAAATTGGGGTAACGCCCCTCCTTCTTCAAAGTCACTATACTGTTCTATACGCACGCACTGTCACAAGGGTGACTTGTGTTACCAACCCACGCCCTTCGGCCGAGCGTAGGTCTCATATGTCAAGCTCGTCTGATGCCTCAAATCTTACTCCCTGATTCCCGACTTCTTCAAAAATCTCCATGTTCGATTTCAAACTTCTTAATCAATCCCTATCCTAAAAAAACTTTTCAAACCGTTCCCTCTGTAAAAATAAAACATTTCTGTACCTCTGGAAGTGCAACTACGTTGTAACAACGTAATTTCATTTATTTCCCCTATGTTTAATAACATCACTTATTTAGCTCGCTCTATGGTCTGTATTTTGCTAAGTACTAATTCTGATTTACATAAAATTCCAAACTGAAGGTAGCCACATTCACTTTATCCTGGCACAGTAAAACTATAACAATAATCTAACAATAATCTAACCAGTAAAATTTTGTAACGTGTACAAAAAAAAAAGGCGCGTAAATAACATTTGGGATTGCTGTAGGGTTGAATTTCTACGAAAAAATTGCGGCTCTTTTAAGTCCATACCAGATGTGATTGTTGAAGTTCGTAGAATTGTGGAGTGAGCTAAAAGCGCAAATACCGCCCCTTTGTCTTAAACTCAAACAGGTAAACATTTTTGCAATGACAATCAAAATAACTTAATTTAATCTGAATAAACAAATAAACAAATAACTAGCTCTAATTTGTAATCGAAATTCTGAATAAAATACGGTTTATTTTCTCAAATAAATAAAACGCATTTTAGTAGTTAAAAGAAAGAAAGGGTAGTTTGGGGAAACCCGGGCGTTTCTGTAAAATTTTTAACAATTGAAGTATAAATACATCTTAAATCCGACAGTAAATGAATTAAGCGAATAAACAAAGCAATTCAGTTTTTAGTAGCAAATTAAACATACTAAATTGAATAGACCTCATACTTTTAATTTAAATAGTTAGTATCCCTCACTTCTTCACAATAATCATTTTATAAATAAGAAATGTAGCTATTTAAGGAAAATTTAGTTTTACTAAGAGTCCATATTATCGATTGAAGTACAATGCCTTCTTTTATTCTCAAATAACAAAATCAGAAACCAGGTAAAGGCAAAGGGAAAGCAGGTAGGCGCGTCACCAGCAATTGGAAATTGAAAATTTTAGTAATAAAAATTTAAAATAGTAAATAGCATATTATTAGAATCGAGTAAATTAAATAGAGTTGCATAGTTTCAAGTTAAATAATTAACATACTTCACTTCCTTTTCAATATTCGTTTAATAAATTAGAAATTTAAACAAGTTTTACTCTATTTTTTCGATTGAATTCAAATACCTTTTATTTTCAAAACAATGAAACAAGAAATCGGGTAAATTGTAAATTTTTTTTGTAATAAAAATTTAAACATAAAAGATTATCGTACTTTTTAAGTTAAATAATTAGCTTTAGTGCGGTGTTTTCAGTTAAATACATGTCAAATACAGTCAAATAAGGGTAAGCGTTTGAACAGGTTTGTATACCCAGCGGTTTGAGTATTAATAATAAACAAAGATAATGATAGTCTAACCAGTAAAAGGCTCTTTAGTTGAAAGAGGCGCGAAGTAACATTTAGGGTTGCTACAGTATTTACGAAAAATGCGGCTCTATTAAACCCATGTGATTGTTAAAACTTTAACTTTAAAAAATTATAAAGCAAACGTAAACCTTTTGTCTAAGGATTGGACTCGAACAGGTAAACATTGTTGCAATAACAATTAATCATAGAGAAGTAATAAAATATTTATTTAAGTCGTCACGGCTCGCGACAATAATAAAACTGATTTGATAAATAACTATTAAATGACATTGAAATAACTATAACTCGAAAAGTTAAAAAAAATACAAATAAAAAAATAGATAAATAATAATTGAATCATTTGGCCGCTAATAAATACCAGCAACTCCGGTGAGGGGCGCTGAACCAGGAAGCGCGTATAGAGTAGTATGGTTAAACGCGTGGTGTGATTGAAGGGTAGGTAAGAAAGAAGGAAAAAAAATGTACATGTATATATGTACATTTTGAGATTCATACAGTAAGTATACGATGGATTGTTTATATCTATCTATTATGTCGTGACAGTAGAAAAATAACTGTCCGGTAGTAGGACGATACAGTTAGTAGGGAATACTACATCGTCTGGGGCACAATTTGGCCAATAACCGGTCTGCTCGCTATGGTATTACTCAACAAAACAATACAATTGCCTCGGATCGACCTGGCTACAAGGTCGAGACAGACAGGCCCCGTTGCTGACAACTGTGCAAGGAATGAATGGCGAGTCGGTACGTGGAATGTTAGAGGTATGCATGGTAAAGAATTTGAAATTGCGGATGTAATGTACGAAAGACAACTTGATATTCTGTGAGTATCAGAGACAAAGCGCAAAGGAAAGGATGCTGTGGAGATGGAGGATGGCAGCCTGGCACTATGGTCAGGAGTTGAGACGGAAGTGCATGGCGCAAAAGGAGTTGGGAGGATCATAAGTGAAAGAGCGAAAAGATGTGTTAAACAGTACGAATTGGTATCTCCCCGGGTAATATGGGTTAGAATGAAAGTGGAGTTTCGAAGAATTTTTCTTAATGCATGCTATGCACCGGTGAATGGAGAAAGAGACCAGGAGCGTGAGAACTTCTGGAATGAAGTAGAGAACGTGTTGAACGTATGTAAGCCAAACGAAAGAGTGATTATAGTGGGGGATATGAACGGATGGGTTCGGAGACCAAAGAGTCAATGAGAACGGTGAACACCTACTGAACATCTGTGTGGAGAGAAGCCTATTTGTATCCAATACGTGGTTTAAACATAAAAATGTGCATATGTATACATGACAAAGAGGTGAATCTAAAAGTATGATAGACTTGATAGTGTATGATGAACGGCTTAGAAACGTGGTGAAAGACACAAAAGCAACGCGCGGAGCGGAGTGTGGATCGGACCACTTTTTGGTTGTATCGAGAGTGTGTTTAGGGCAAAAGTGGGTCTGGAGAAGGAAAGCAATCGTAGTTCGAACGTCCAGAATTAGGGTTGACAAACTAATGGATAATGGTGCGAGAATGAAATACGCAGATGCTGTGAGTAAAGAGTTGAATGTGAATGAAACAGTGTGGAACGAACAAATAAAAGACACTGACGTTGAGAGTGCATGGATAAGCTTGAAAAACTATGTTGTCAATTGTGCCGCGCGAATATGTGGAAGAGTGACTGTAGGTAAACAGAAAAAATGTGCTTGGTGGAATGAGTCGGTAAAAAATGCAGTATGCAAGAAAAAAGATGAGTACATGGCAATGAATGCTGCAAAAAATGAGGCTGAGAAGAAGCGATTGTATGAGGTGTACAGATTAAGAAACAAAGAAGCGAAGGAGGCAGTGAGATTAAGTAAAGAGGAAGTGATGACTGTGGAAGAAGAGAAAATGCAGAATGATTTTGAGGGAAACAAAAAACTCTTCTGGAAATGGGTCAAAAATACAAAACGTTGGCCAGAACAGAACGCTGGAGGTGTGATGAATGCTAGAAACGAAATAGTATGGGACGATTGTGAAGTGAGGAAATGCTGGCAAGAATATTTCGGAAAGCTGTACAGTAGTGAAGAAAGTAAGGCTGAAGGGTTAAATAAGGAGAACATAGAAGAAATGATGAATGAAACTGAGAAGGATAAGGGTAAGGGGAGCAAGAGTGATTGTAAGAACTACAGAGGAATAAGCTTGCTCAGCGTGTCTGGTAAAATATTTAGTAGAATACTGATAGATAGAGTACGAGAAACTACACAAACTAAGATGTGGGATGTGCACGCTAGCTTCATGCCAGGGAGGGGATGTGTCGATCAAATGTTAAATGTTCATATAATTTGCGTATTTAACGTCCAATTCAATCAAAATGTTACTTTCACAACTTATAAAATCTGTCTTTAATATTCTCAAAGTTCACATTTAATGTAACGTTTAAATTTTAGTCACTTTAACAATCCATATTGTTAAACACATTTTTTTAAAAAATCTTACACAAAAATGTATCTGCATTTAAATATCCATATGTTAAATTATTGTGTAAATTGTGCTTAATGTTTACTATGCACTACTTTTTCTCAAATTTCAAATCTTTATTGCATTTTATCTAACTTACAATATGTCCTTAATATAATCATAACACTGGACTGTGTGCTAAACATCTGTAAAATACCCAAATACCAAAATACTTTATGTGAACTGTAAATTTAATGAAATAATTTCTACGAATTTAATCGTACTTACAAATGTAACTTCATTTAACCTTCCTGACATGTTTCTTATGTAGCACAATGCTTTTTATGACTGAACCAATTTGTGCAAATCTTATTAAGCCCGTTTCATCAAAACAAATCACTTTCTTTCAATCGTTTACCAAAATACTTCAAACAAATGCAGTGTAAATATACTATAATTGATCTGTAATTGTGCTTATAAAATTACAAACTTAAACTCACAAATCTGTCTTAAACTTATATCTAACCATCTCAATATATATATATATATATATATATATATATATATATATATATATATATATATATATATATATTATACAGTTGAATTTCAAATGGAAACCTCTCTGTAAGAAATGTATTTATAATCTATGTTAACGCTTTTTTTAAATGATAAACCATCGAAAACTACTTTATGACAAAATTTAAATAAATTTCATTTTATTTCTAATATTTCAATGTCGAAAATGGACAATTGATTAGATTTTAATTGAAATTTTAATACACCACTGGATTCAGTAATCTATATGGGTAAATCCTTTATGAAAAAAATATTGAAAAAATGACAGATTTGTGACAAAATTAATGTAGGCTCATAGCAACTTTTATTCTTGATTTACATTTCTATTGAGTAATGGCAATTTGATAATAATTAGAGCCATGGAACAAATTTTATAGGTAAAACGTCAAATAATACTAGAACTATTCATTTAATATTATCTTTCTTTGATTTATTTTTATGCTACTTCAATTTTTAGAAAATCAAACAAAAGTTACTGAGCCTTCATTAATTTTGTCAACAAATCTGTAATTTTTAATTATTTTTTATGAAATTGGGATTTACTATATGAGTATTACAATCCAGTGGTGTAGTTAAAATCAAAAAAATCGCTAATCAAATTTGTCCATTTTCGACATTGAAAATAAATCATAGAAAGCCTTGAAAATTGAAATGTATTCTAAATTTTTGCACAAATAGTCTTTGATGTGTATCTTTAAAAAGTCCCGTCAAAATCAGATAATAGACACTTTTTACAGTGTTTCATTCAAAATGTGTACAACTGCTACATTAATTTTGTCATAGGTCTGTCATTTTAAATTTTTTCATGGAACTTGGATTTACCCATATGAGAGGTTACTGAATCCAGTGGTGTAGTTAAAATTTCAATAAAAAATCGCTAATCAAATTTGTCCATTTTCGACATTGAAAATAAATCATAGAAAGCCTTGAAAATTGAAATTTATCTCTAAATTTTTGTCATAAAGTGGAGTTCTCGATGGTTTATCATTTAAAGAAAAAGCGTTAACGTAGGATTATAAATACATTTTTACAGAGGTTTCCATTTGAAATGGTCACTGTATATAAATATATATATATATATATATATATATATATATATATATATATATATATATATATATATATATATATATATATATATATATATATATTATATATGTACAATTCTTAAGAATTATTAAGTGGAATGGTACGCATATTTGATTTTGTTTACAACTATTAGTACAGTCGTTTCAAAATCTCGAATTACTTTATGTATTGCGAATGTTTAAAAAAATTTACATTTTATTCTCTAACGGATTTCTGAAATGGAAATTTTGATTTGGTCAGATGCGCTGTAAACTATCAAACGCAATTTGATTTCGTACATCTTTTTAAGGCTAAAATGGCTCCTGGTTAATGAAAGAAGAAAGCTTTGCATTGTTTAGTTTTATCAACTGCATCACTCACTGCGAGATTTGTTGTAGCTTTAATTAGTGGTACTTCATCTCAATGTATAATTTTCTATTATTATGTGTTACGGACACATTTTTCATCATTATTGATTACGTATACCATGGTTTTTAGGTAGCCATCAGTAAGAAAACTATATAAATAAAAACCTTTTTTGTTTATCAATAAGCAGTTTTTACTATTTTGAGTACAGCCTGATTAGTTCAGGGTAAGTTTTGAAAGATAGCTGGAGTTATCGTGGTTACTTCAATTAATTCTTTTATACCATCCCGTCGGCATATAAACCTTCAAATTGATAATACTGCCCCTGACCATTTGAAACTACTGTGAAGCTGATTATCTTTCGGTTCATGCTTTTCGTACGTACGGAATGCACTTAAGCTAAGTGTTTGAAGATTCCTTTATTTATAAGAGTTATATTTTATAAAGCTCAAGCTGTACGATCATAAAGAGCCTTACATATACGTTCACTTTTATTTACTTATCAATGTTTTGTGCACGACATAACTGCGTTATATCGTAAAGATCTTAATGTGAGTCTCTATCGGTTAAGGTTACTTATATTTTAATAATAAATAGAAAGGGGTTCTTAGAACGGCTATAAAGACAGGATGAGCAGTGTCTTACCAACAATAATTTTTGTATAGCCTATCTTTTAACTAGTTGAAGTTGGATATCTTACTGAAAGTTTACTTATAGTTTGCAAATCTTCTTTCGGAAAGCTTTTTTTAATTTTTAAAGTAAATGATAAGCTATTTACCTCATGGTGTGAATGCAGCAAAATATTTCACATTAACGGTTTGCTGCTGCAGCCTCAGAATTTCTCTTCTGATCGCACTTACTATAAATTTGTTTAATTTGACTGTTAATTAAATATTTGGGTGTACTCTTGTAATAATGCAGGATGATTTAATAATAGTATATAAGAATTTGTAATGGAGCAAAACAATAATTACTGAGAGATTCTGTTCAGTTTCCTTTTTTTATGTCCTTTAATGGCATGATTACATAAGTTAGTCTCTGACTGGTTTTTATTTTTTTACATTTTGCTTTGATAACAAGGAAAACTGTTGGTTTGAGCCGCATTGTGTTTCACTTGATTATTATTGTGTTTACTTGCATGTGTTCTCTAACACCATCATTGCCACTTTTAGTAGCTTAGGGGTTGTCTTATATCAAACTTCGGAGTGCCTGGGTTATCTGTGTACTATATGATCACGCTAACCACACATCAAGGGTACTAATGAATTAGTGGTCCTCAAAGATCGGCTTAGCCAGGCCATATCTTTCATTCTATCTGTAGTGTACTCAGGGTTATGTTCAAGTATCATTTTGAACACGTTACAAACATAATTCGATTTTATGTACTTCAGTGCATATATGTACAACTGTGAACTTTCCTTTTATGAAATGTTTACAGTTTCGCTCTTTGGAAAATTTTGATTGTTTCGATTTGCGATTGTCAATCTTGACACATTTTTTTTTCTCAAGCTTAAATTTGTGTTGCAGTGTAGTAATATAGTAAATATTTCTTTGAAGTTTTCAATTTTGTTTGCACGTAATACATAACTAATTAATTACTGAATGAGGTAGTTAATTTTCATATTAATACAATAAAGTATTTATATGTAAGAATTTTTGTCGGATTTACAAGACCATATTGGTTGCTTACCATTCGAGACGGTTTTCACTTCAAGGTAATTCTTTTTAGTCTAACCTAATTACTTGCTATACCCAGTTTCTATTGAACCGTATTGGACTGGAGATGTGGTGCTTTCGTTTAATTAATCTCAATACGTCGATAATTAATCACTGAATTCACTACTCAGTGTTTGTGATAGTACTGAGAGTAGATTTACTTGAACAATGATTTACTTCATTAAATACATAAATAAAAAGTTTACCTCGAGTAGGATTTGAACCTACGACCTGTACTTTGCTAGAGTACCGCGCTAACCAACTGAGCCATCACGGTTCAAGCCCCAATCGATGTAAATTTTGTCTTTATGTATGTAGAACTGATGTAAATTCTAAATATAATGAGATTACAATCAAATTACTTATATTAATGGAATGTGAACCTGCAATATCGCAAGGATTCACACATACCAAAGCAACTTGACCAATATTAAATTATAATAAGTTCTGTTATGAACGAATAAGTTAATTTAATCTTAGTCAAGCTGTATTGGTATGTGTGGATCCTTGCAACATTGCAGTATTATGTATTTAACCTATACTTTAGTTCACAGTTTGATTTTAAACTGAGCAGTTTTGCTTCAAAAGAAGTTTACTTAAGTACATGGTGAAACATGGAAATTTTGTTCCGTGAATTTCAAGTGACGATATTAAATGATCTGCTGTAAGGTTTCACACCGCAATTATGCGTTAAAAAACTAACTTCGTTGTTTGGTCATGAAGCAACAACCAAAACTACGGTTTACAAATGGCTTGCAGAATTAAGGCGTGGAAGACCAAAGTTTGATGACGATCTTCGCTAAGTCGTCCAAACGTTGATGCAGTACTTGAAATCATTATATCAGATGTACATGTGAAGAAAAATGAAGACAAGGCATCCTTAGGAATAGTAGTACGCTCCATTAAATTTCATGAATCTTTAGAGTCATTAGATTAGTCACGATTTGTGAGAACACCAAAACAGGCACGTGTCAATTGATGCAAGGAAAGGCTACAAAAATTTTAAGGTGGTCGTGCAAATTCTGTATATAATATAGTAACAGGTGAGGGAATTTTACATATATCCATATGAGTCTGATACTAAACAGTTTCAAAATAAATATAAACTAACAAAAGTGATGCGTTACGAAAAAAGTTATTGCTTGCTTCGTCAGAAAAACTTGCATTGGGGGAGAGACAGAAAATTAATACTGACGGCTGTACTTTGTCACCTTCTGTAGTATGTATTCTAGAAATTAAGTATTTTCTTTAGTTCTAAAAATTTGCAGGAAAGCAGGTACATTTAAATGTAAAGTTTGGGAAGCACCAATTTTGTTGGTAATAGTATAGCTATCACTCCTCACAACATCCGATCCTAATCGTATACCTTAACTCCTCACACTAATCCTCTCCCTCACTCTAAGCACAATGGATCTCATAATAGGTACAACTAATGCAAGGGGTGCCCGTCGGAAGCGCCCCCTCATTATGAATCTATTAGCTAATCAAA
>JARFJB010000360.1:1972500-2012500 GCA_036346205.1 Vesta saturnalis | reverse complement strand
CAAATAAATAACAATTGAATATGTGGAGCACCAATATTTGACTAGAGATTTACATAATGAACAGTTCAAATTCATTGAGAGTGTAAAACAATTATTAGTGAGAAGATACTTTAACTCTCGCTTGAAATCTTTATAAGTTTTGCAACCAACCAAGCTCATTGGCAGTTTATTATACAGGCGAAGTCCTGCATTAACCAACGATTTGTTACAATAAAATGTTTACTTTTAATTTCCACAAGATTGTTCTTGCGTCTCGTATCATGTTCATGGATGTCAGTACCTTTATAAAATTTGGATTTATTACGATAAATATAGCACAGCAGTTTGAGAATATAAATAGAGATTACTGTTAAAATTTTATTAGTCTTAAACGCATTACGACACGTGGTTCGAGGTTCTAGACCAAAATAAGTCTTAGAATACGTTTTGCAAGGTAAACACTCTTTGGACGTCACGCCTAACAAACTACAATGTTATAATTAATCGCAGCATAAGCATATGAATAGTATACATCAAGCAGAGTTGTCTCATCCAATGTTGATTTTAGCACTGTTAGTAAGTAGAAGCATTGATTTAATTTTTTGCAAACCGAGTTGATGTGGACATCCCAGGAGAAACAATTATCCAAAAATGTACCCAAAATTTTACAGATGAAGAAAATTTTACTGTAACATTGCTAAAAGTGAAGTCTTCGTATAGTGTATTTTTTCTTGTAATGCAATGAGCAATGCAAGTAGTTTTATTAGTATTAAGTATCAATCTATTTTTGTTACACCAATTATTAAATTCATTATAAGATGTGTTAATTTTATCTAACAAAGCATCTTTAGAAGGGTCTGAGAGAAGTATAGAGGTATCGTCAGCGTACAGTAGAACCCTTCCTTGAGAAATATACCTTGGCAGGTCATTTATAAAAATGAGAAAAATTAGTGGTCCTAACACACTGCCTTGTGGTGTACCTAGATTTAAATCAAATTCTGTTGAATAAGCATCATTAATATGACTACAATCTTTCTATATTCTAAATAAGATACAAACCAGTCATTAATGCATCCTCGTATACCAAGACTATTTAGTTTTTTGAGACAAAGACTTGTCGACCATGTCAAAGGCCCTTGTCAAATCAAATAAAATAGATACAACATGATCACCAATATCCAACTTTTCGCTAACGAATTGAACGTACTCAATTGTACTAGATTCAGTCGAGCAGCTGTGTCGGAAACCATGTTGGCTATTAGTAATTTTGTTGAATTTAACTAAATACGATTCAACCTGTTTAGCTACAACTTTTTCAATTATTTTGGAGAAGATGCTAAGTATGGCAATTGGCCGATAATTTTCGACATTACTAGGGTTACCCTGTTTAAATAATAAGATCACAGAAGCTAACTTTAATGACGTTGGAAATTTTCCTTGAGTGATTGACAGGTTAATAATATGGGCAAGAATAGGTGCTATTATTTGCCCACAATATTTTATAACAGATACAGGTATTCCATCAAGGCCGTTGATTTTTGTTAGGAAGATCTTGTATTACAGAAAGTACATCGTTACTAGTGACTGGACTAAAGAACATAGTCTTAAACGAAAGTATGTCCGTTGTGCATTCATCACTTAAATTATTTCCAAAATGGCTAATCATCTTTTTGAGTACATCGCTGGACAAATATTCTCCAAAAGCTGTAGCTATCTCAGTTGAATTTGTTAATATTTTGTTATTGTAATTAATTTCCTTTATAGTATTGCTTTTACGTTTACCTTTAATATCATTTACCAAAGCCCAAGATGCTTTATTTTTATTTGTAGAATTGTCGATTATTGTTTTAAAAAACGCTTTTTTTTCATATTCTATTTGTTTTCGCACTTCTCTCTTTAAAGATCTATAGTTTTGAACTAAATTCTCAAAGTGAACCCTTTTACGTAACCAATCTAAATTTCGCAATGATTTTCTTTTTTCATTTAAGCTTTTAGAGAATTTTATTTTAAAATTACTGTTTGCGTTACACTTGTACTTTATTGTTTTACTTTGACACGCATAATTAAAGCACCAAAGAAACTCATCACAAAATTTGTCAAATAAAGGTTGACTTCATCTTCACCGTTCAGGTTGAATTTGAGTTTAGACAGTTGATGCTTCAGCTCGAAAGAGACTGATCGCTTAAATTTCTGAAAAGATAGTACTGAAACGTATTTTCGTTGTGGATCATATTAGTTTTATAATTTATTAAAATTTATTAAAAATAAAGAAAATGAGAGGGAAATAAAATATGATTTCGGTGTATACGGGATGAAACTCAAATATGTTTTGTGATGTATTTTGTATAAGCATGTGTAATTGTTCCGGTATAAGAAACGCTTGTGGGATAACTTGGTGTTTTCGTCTAAGTTAGCGAGGGTTGGAGCCGTGCGGTTTTTACCGAGAGCTCGGGAAAGGGGGATGTTTTAAGTTGTGGGATTTTCACCGATAACTCGCAGAAAGAATAGTGCCTGCTCTACACTAGTTGACTAACGCTTGCAGGGAAAGAACACACATATACGGTTCGAATTCGAATTAAATTAGATTCCATTCGAATCTGATTTGTTGCAATTTGTTTGTTTGTGTCGTCTGCAAGGTTTTTATACCTGGTGCCGAATGAACGTGTACTAGTGGTGTATTTGAATGTTAGAGCCAGGTAAGCCAGGTTGGCGGAAAAAGGGGATCGGGTTGGTTTGGTATCTGACTCGAAAGAGAGCGAGTTCTGGTCTGAGGAACTGTTGCCCAATTGTCAAATTTATTGGAATAAAATTACGGGAATGATAGGATATAATTAAGGAATGTTCAATAGGATTTTTGGGATAAGGATCTGGGTGATTACAGTTGTTACTTACTTACTTACTTAACCTTCACGCCATTCCCTTGCGGGGTAGGCGAAACAATACCTGCCTCTTATTTATTTTTCATACACAATATTTCTCCATGCTTTCCTATCTCCGCATACCTCCCTAGCTTCCGCAAAATTCATACATAGTCTCTGACATGCCCTTTTGTTTTAAAACTCCTTATCTTTCTTTCCTTTATCATAGATTCTACTACATTCAGCCAAGTTTTACGCGGCCAACCAGGCCCGGCCTTTCCCCTAACCTCACCCACATATATTTGTTTCGTTAACCTTGTGTTGTTAATTCTGTCAATGTGACCAAACCAACGTAATGTACAACTTTTATATCTATCCATCATCGTCATTTCCCTCACCACACTCCGTCATTATGCATTTATTTTTTATCTTATCCCTTCTCGTTTTACCACATGCGCTTCTCAGGAATCTCATACCCACGGAACTTATTTTTATTTCGTGCTTTTTTTGACATACCCATGTCTCACTTCCCTACAGTACTGACGGGACGAATACGCCATTATAGATTGCTCGTTTCGCAGTTAGGCTCATGCTTCCATTTATCATTATCGTCCACATACTTCCAATCACTTTCCTTCCAGCATTGACTCTTCGTCCAATCTCGCTCTCAATTGTACCATCTGTAGTAAACATTCTACCTAGATATACCAGCTCATCCACTTGCTCCACAATTTCATCTTGCAGAGTAAATACTCTACTCTCCTTTCCACCTTCCCGACTGAACACCACAATCTTAGTTTTGTTCACGTTTACCTTTAGGTCCATGCTCTCACAGACTGTATCAAACTTCCTCAGAGCGGTTTGCAGCTCATCCGCACTGTCACTTAATAAGACTGTGTCATCTGCATACACCAGAAGTCGTACATTTACGTCACCAACCATTACACCATTTGTATCGGTACATGATTGTCTGAGATATTTATCCATGTATACATTGAACAACCACGGTGACATCACACAGCCTTGTCTCACTCCTTACTCAATGTTAAAGTATTCACTCACACCTCCTCTCACCCTAACACATGCCCCACTACCGTTGTGTACTGCCCTTATTCCATTTATTAGACCTTTATTTACGCCATATTCATTTAATATTTCCCACAGCTTCTCCCTATTCACTCTGTCATATGCTTTCTCCAGATCTACAAACGCACAGTACAACTTCCTTTTTACCTTTAAACACTTTTCGATCACGTACTGGAGTTTTAAATTTAAGGTTTTTTTTGCAAATTTATAGTTTTATAGAGTAAGTTGAGCTCAGAATAAATTGTTAATATAATTAATAGGAGGTTTTCCTCATTTCCATGCAGTAATTTACTTTGTACAAGTCATTTGAACATAAATTTAATAAAATGGGGTTAACTATACAAATTTCCTATGTAAAAAAAGAGTTTTCCTTCAAATTTAAGATATTGGAGATGAAATAAATGTTTCCTAATTCAAATGTTCGTGCAGATCACGAATATGTTTTTAGTTTAAGTGTAGAAAGTAAGATTTTTTAGATATAAGCAAATTTAGTTTAGGATAAGTCAAATCGTACATTTTTTAACAGATGTATATCAAGTGAGGTATCATTTTATGCGGAATCTTGCACGGATTTCATTTCTGTTTTAAAATTTAAATCAGTAGCTTATTAAGAAAGCTATAGCATAATTTATATTTTAGATAGGTTTTCAAATTTATATTAACCAATCACAGACTTGGTTACCTTGTTTATATTCTTAAAAAGAAATTGAAATTTCTATAGCTAACAGGAGAGTATATAAGGAATTGGTCCAGAACAGCTCTCTCTTCTATTTGTTTCTCAAAGTTTAAATTATTATGACAAAGGTCAAAGTATTTTGTGTTAACACGTAAGTTTAAAACCACGTTTTTTTATCGGAAAACTTGATACGAGTTTATCGAAGAGACGAGAGTTCTGAAACAATTGTTCTTAACCTACAATCTTAAATAAAGTTAGGTTACCGATAAATTTCCATCTTCGTAAAGTTTTTTTTACGATTTAAATTTAACAAGTTGTTACGATTTATGTTTGACGTTTTAAAAAGTGCGGTAATTTATTTTTGGTTACGTTGTCGTAAATAAAATTTATTCATTTTTCCAAGTGATGTTTATTTCCTGCTTCGATATATTAATAAATGATATTCCATATCGGATGCTAAAAAGAAAAGTGAAGTTAATTTAAAAATTTTACAATTTTAAAACAAGATTTAAACCGAAAATAATTGAAGCATTTTAATATAATTAAATAAATATTAAAATAAACAATTTAGTGCTTGAGTGAAAACGTTTAAGCAAATTATAAGCACGTTTACCACAAGAAAAGTAACCATTTATCCGAGGGACATTCTTGAATTATTGGAAGTACTGCAGCAGCAAGTGGAACGGATCAATCACATTGATCATCGACTGGAAGGAGCCTAAGTGTGAATGGAACCAGCTGTATGAACACATCCTTTTGAAGATTGCCGATGCACATGTGAGTCAATTTTTAATCATAACCCTTCAACTTGTATTCATTATTTGTGTGATTTCCTGCATTTATATTTTATGTATAGGTGTAAATGTTTATGCAATAGCTGTGTAAACATCTGTAAAACAGTTAGAAATTTAGTCTTCTTTCCAAATTTCAATTTCAATTACAAAATTAAGATCACATCTTTAGGAAGTTACCATTTAACAAATTTGTCAGTTTGGTATTTGATTTCATTTAATACGCAACGCATGCGTTATTGTTCAAATTTTAGTAAGTCTCGTCTCACATACAACATATTTGATATAACGTGGAATCCACATAATAAAGAACCAGTTAATAATTCCTGTTGTACTTCGAAATGCAATTCAATTCAATCGAGGGGGTGCTCAAACTCTTTCATAAACAGAACTTCTAGGGTGCATCATTTAATTAAGACGTTCTATTGTACGTCGCTGTGAAATGTGTATTGAAAAGAACGGTTTACATTTTGAACAAAGTGTCTAATTTTATAATACTAGTGTTATTCTTATTTATTTATAAATCGTTATTGCTAAGAATTCTTATTAATTTCACAATTATTAATTAAGTATTGTTACAATAATAAATAAGGATTGTTAAAATTAGTGTACTAAACAGATTTCAATTTACAAAAGTCTTGTATTTGAGTATGGCTTGATACAGTGGCGGCTCTTTAATGAGAGCAAGCGAGCAGCGGTCTATAACTTATTAGAATCTCACTTAAAAACTACATACATGTTTATGGCGAAATTGATACATAGATAATTATACAGAAAGTATTGACCGCATAACAATAATAATTATGCATTTCTTTTTATACGAGGATAATAACAATGGATACTAAAAAAAACCGATAACCTACCTATTTATAAATGAAAATGTATTTGAAATGTTAAAGAAACGATCGTTAGGTACTAAAATGGCTCTAAATGTTTTATTATATCTTTTTTATTAAAAACTTTATATTCAATTATTCACATAAAGCACATTACTTAACTTAGTACCACATCAAACACTAAAAATCAAAATAACTCGGAAACGCACAGGAATTTTGAAACAGAGGAAGGTACATTATTTTTGTTAAACTGTATGTAGATAATGAAAATAACAGTTTTTTTTTTAAAATAGTCATTGACGTAGAAGTTCTGTTTATGAAAGGGGTTGAGCACCCCCTCCACTCCGCCACTGTGCAAGTTTGCAAACATTCTTATCGCTTGTTTTATGCCCCTTAACTAATAGACATTATCCCCCAACATGAAAAAAATCTAAGCATTCGTTTATGAGTTATAATGAAAATTTGAGAAAAAAAATTATATTGAACACCCTTTATCTCGGAAACGAAGCCTTCTACGACATATGTTTATAGGAACTTTTCTTTTAGAAACATGTGTTCTATCTCCTGTCTACAAAAACTGACTCGCCTGTATATATATATATATATATATATATATATATATATATATATATATATATATATATATATATATATATAATATATAGATACAATAATGGAGTGATTCCTTGCCATTGGATAGGTAGAAGACGGCAGCAGAGTAATCTGCGCGATCCTCAGATCTGAGACCACTGGAATACCTTTATATATATATATGATAGAGCATATAGTATATAGTCATATATGATAACCATATAATAAGTGATCAATATATATAGACAGAATTCGAGATGAGATATGGTCTATAACACGGAAAGTTATCGACAATGTACAGGAAGTTTGTTTAACGCCTTGGTTATTGGCAAGTTGTGATTTTGTCATTGTGAACATTTAATTTAGTTCCGTACTGTTAAATTCACTTTAGTAACGTATTATTAAAAGTAAAGTCAAGAAAATGCAATCCGTAAAAAATTTAAGTATTTCAAAAACATTTGAGATTAGGTATAGGATATTATACATGAAAAGGTCTAGAATATTCTGTCATAATGAACAAGGGTGACATTCAAAAAGATAATGTTGGTACAGTCACAACTGTTCTTGGAACAGTTCTTACGTAAAAAAATTTAAAGATTTCAAACATGCCCCCATTTTATTATTATAAAATTTATATATGACTTCTGGAACACACAGTAATCTCCTAAAAAATACAGAGTAGTCGGTAACGGGAATCGAATCCATTACCTCCCGAATGCTAACAAAGTGTGCTACCACTGGCCACCAGCTCAGCCAGACAAGAGTAATAACTCAGGTTAAATAGGTTTTGGCATCTTGTCATGACAAAAGCAGCATTCACCCGAACAGCAAATCGTTTAAAAAGGCCTATTATTATTATTGCACATTTTTGTTACCATAAAACAAAAACCTTATCGACGCTCTTCTTCACCATCTTTCCTATTTTTTAGGAATAGTAATTGTATTTTTTTTATTCGCAATACACTACTGTGATAAATTTCTACTGCGGCGTCTTCCACTGTTATGATACTGATATGCTTATTTTCTTCTATGTGACGTAATACGTTGTTGTCTATATCTTTTTCTCTTACACTCCTTCATTAAGATTTTTGTCATTTTCTTTCCGTTGGCAATTATTTAAAACCGTATCTTTTGTTCTAAACCTCGTTATTATTTTTCTTACAATTGATGCGCTGGATCTATTAAAAGATTCCACGAAAAACATGACAGATGCCTATTTTCGCCGTAAAGCCATTTAATCATGGTGGTTTACTTCTCAACAAATACGTGATTATTATTTCTACTATTATTCTACTTTAAAACGTTCAGAGTAGTTTAATGATTATTGACGATAACAAGTAAAATAATTTGACATCTATTTTGACAAGTAGAAAACTACCTGACATGTAGAAACCAGCAACAATCCCAGTGGATCCAAAATCTCATTTAACTAATTTGAAGTTTTTTTGGAGTTAATGACCAATTCGATATCCATTTAATTAGTTAGGATTTTGTCTATCATATTTTGTTGTTGTTGTACCGCAGCAGCAGATCTGTGATTAAAGTTATTATTTAAAAATTTTATAAAACTTAAATCCGTCTTCATACAAATAATTAAAATTTTGGTAGACCACCTTCGCATAAAAGTCACGCCGTCAAAAAAGGCGGGTTTATCTCTCGTATCTCAGTTAAAGGGGTTTCTTATCTGCGATAAGCGCAACTCCACTAAAATGGGTTGACCTAGGTTATGGTGAGAGTGATTTTCTCAGCTAAAGGGGTTGTCATCTTCCATAAATGTAACTCCGCATCAAGCTCTTCAAGGTCTTATCCATTAAAAATTCAAGATGTAGAGATAGAACCAATTTTTAGCATCGGGATTATCGAAAAAAACTCAAAAATTCATGATTAAAAGGAGAAACGTTTTAATTGCAATTGTTTATGCACGAGCAAGAACTGTAAATGGAAGTAATATGAAATGAACGATATCTAAGATAATAGCGTCTTACTTAAAAGGAAAATAAGGATGAAACGTTCATTTAGGACTATAATTATGATGACAGAAAAGTAAACAGCCTACAAACAGATAACCTGGGATGTATTCACGCCATTATCCGGTTGTCATATTCTATGTATACCTTGTCACCTTGTTCTGTGTATACCGTTGTCTGTATACCCTGTTAAGGTAGGGTTGATTTATAGCTTGACTAAGGCGCGAAATTATCTCTTACCTGAAGTAGACGGATTCTTATCTCGGTATAACTGCACTAAACGGTTCATATGGGGGTTCAAGTGTTTTCCTTTCCAAAGGAAATTCTCATCGTGAGCACAATACGTGCGAATCCTCAAAAAAGGGGCTTGTCCAGACTGAATGCATGTTTCTCAGCCAAGGGACTGGTTCTTAACTCGGAAACAAACCCACCGGCAAGACACAAGCCCATACGCAATCCATTAAAGGTCGTAGCCAAGGAACATACCCCTGACCGATTCAAAGGTCACTGTTGTACCATAGAAGCAATACTGCTATTCCTGGCTCAATGGCCTAGAAACAAACCACAAAATTCGTTAACCTAGAAATTAATCTTGGAGACGAAATCATCTGAAGACATGCAGGACTTATGTCTGGACAGCTTGCAAGTTAAAGCCTGTCTGATAAAAATAGATTTTTGTGTATCATCTAGCTAAGAAACACGCCCCTACCTTAGCCAAGTTTAATGTGTACACACTTAGTCAAGGAAAGAACCTTCCTTAACTACGAAGCACCCTAACCATAGCCAAGATATGAATCATGATCGTCACTTCGCCTTGATTTACCCTTGACTTGTGGCCTCGACTTAACCTTGACTTCACTTTGACTTGATCTTGACTTGACCTTAACTTGATCTTGACCTGATCTTGACGACCTTGACCTTGCCTTGACCTTTAACAGGCTTAACTTTGAGTTCACTTTGACCCAAACTTGACTTGGGCTTGACTTGACCTTGTGTCGACCTTAACTTGACCTTCATTTGGCTTGACCTCGACGCCACCCTTGACTTGACCTTTGTTTGGCCTTGAATGTACTTTGGTTTAACCTTGACTTGGCCTTCACTTGGCCTTGACCGTAACTTGACCATGAACAGACCTCGATTTGACCGTTGCTTGTCCTTGATTTGACCTTAAGTTGACCTTGACCTTAAGTCAGGATGCGCGTACGTGTACGATTAGTTAAATCCCGTAGAGTTTACTACAGAAATTGTACGTAAGATTTACAGCTCAAACAGTACGTATTTTTTACATTTGAAGAAACTCACCGACACCTGCACATATTGAGCATCATAAAATTCCCTTTTGTTGAAACGAACACGGAAAAGAAATAGTTTAAATAAAAAATTCATAGATAAATGGTTGTTGTACATGTTTTTTTTAAATAATTAGAATATACTACTTATTAGAAACATGTCAACAGCGTAAAAGTTAAAGCAAACGTTTACAGAAACTAAAATAAATATATAAAATGATCAAATTCTTTGGGAAAGGAAAATTTATTGCATCATGGCAAATCTACAGCTGCGACTTTAGTAATAGTGTCATCTGCCCTACAGCATTGATCTAACCCTTACCGACTACCTCTTATTTAAAAGTATGAAAACACATCTGAATGGAACCAGATTTTATTCGGATAACAAAAATGAACTTTGAGGGAATATTCTTTGCTAATTTCTATAGTTACTTTTAATTTCTAGGTGGATACATGTGATTACCTTTAATTACTTTGAGTAAGTAATTAATCAAACTAGTTGCCACATGAGGTATGATTATTTTCGAGTAAAAATAAAACATAAACGATTTAAGAATAGTGCAACTTAGTTAATTACTCATTTACTGCGGTACCATGGTTAAAATAAAGGTAAACTTTTACAGCTTTGCCAACTTTTAACGAAATATTGAGTTTAGCTCTATCTTGAATTGAACTAGTTAGCAAGTGCTAAATAATTTGAGACTGTCTGTAATGGACTCTCTATAATAGTACACCTAAGTTAACTTCACGACAAGTGATTTCAAATTAGCTATATAATAGGAAATTATTGTAAAGAAAAGTTTAGTTTAAATAATACCACAAATAGTGTACAACTCACATCTAGACTAACACTCGCTTGGAAAAAAGGCATTGATTATTCCGACAAAATCATGCAAATTCCTTCATTACAATCCGTTGAAACATACTAACGCTTTCCATCTTAGTCCAAATACTTCATATTCATATATTCAAGTGAGAAACTCTATAATACACTCGACAGTTTTTATTTAAATCCGATTTTATTGTAAATTAAGCACGGATTTTCTTCTCAGCTTTATAAAGTCGATGGCAAGATATTTAGCTTAATTGTTTTATACCTCACTAAATAAGAATTTAATGTAAAAACGTAAAACTTGAGTTCAGTTTTAAGATTAAAGGGAAAGTTGTATTTAGACTTATTCTGAAAGTATAGTCTTGAAAAATGGTAAACATTTTAAGAATTTTTGGTATAAAAACGGCATTGATTGTTTTAGTCGTGTCTTTAAGCCGAAAGCGTTGATGATGTATGCACAAGGGAGTTTTCAAGGTTTTGGTTGTTTTTGTTCTTTAAAAGTATTTTCTCTTATAAATTGCATGTTTTATCGGGAATTCCATTATTTCCGTTACAGTTAATGACATATTCCTTTTTATTCGAAAAGATTAATTTAAGTTTTCAATTGTGTCTTATATTAAGTTATGCTAATAGTGGAACTTCGCTATTTGAAATTGATATAACTAATTACAAGAAAATTATTAAAATTTTTTATTAATTTTATTAAATACATAAATAAAAAGAAATTTATTTCAATTAGGATTTGTATCTCGATAGCTCAGTTGGTTAGAGCGCTACTCTAGAAAAGTACATGTCGTAGGTTCAAATCCTACTCGAAGTAAACTTTTTATTTATGTATTTAATAAATTTAATAAAAAAATTTAATTACATATCTACTTTGAACTTATTCGATCATAACAAAGCTTATAATAATTAAAATAAGTTATTAATTGTTTTAGTTGAGAGCGCGTCACATAGCCTCCCATATAGAGTACATTTGGATTAGCACAAAGAAAATGTGGCAGTTCGTGGTTAAAGCACCTTCACTTTTTACAGATTTCCTCAGATCAAATCTTTATTTTCGGCCCATAAGATCTAAGACAACGGCCATTTTTTAAAATTCTATTTTAATTTCGAACTTCCCCACCTAAGAATCGGTCAAAAGGATTTAAAATTGAATTGCATGGAATTTCCTGCATTTTAAAATCTATCCTTTTAGTACTAACTAGCTGTTTGTTAACTACGTAAACTACCTCACAATTCGCGCTACTCTATATTTCATGCAGTGGCAAACACCAGGCGCGTAAACAATCTATCATACGTAGTACTGCTTGCATTTAGCGTATTATTAAAAATAGTACATCTGCAGATACCCTAAATTTAAGAAGTAGGTATCCACGTCTATTGCCTAAGGTATTAACTCCGTTACTTCGGTCAGCTGTCTTACCTTATTTTTATTACTAGACACATACAGTGTCTCCTATAGTACGCACATGGGAAACTTCTATATTATGGGTTTTTCTCCAAAAAGTTATTCTGAATAAAAGTTTGTCCATAAAAAAATATAGCAAAACACGCGTAGTATATATTTTTTTTTAATTCTAAATACCTACTATGCTAATGCTAGAATTTGTATAAATTGTTTTTTGTCATGAATTTTGAATTTTTCTGTCCTGTAATATTCAGTGATAAAATAATCTCCATACTATGTATATATTATCTCTATTACATGGAATAGGATATTTTAGTTGCTACAAAATGTAATTATGCGTCCCGTTATTTTTTGGTTATGTTAAATGAGATTGTTTTCCTTAATGTACGATGATATCTAATATCTTAAAGATTTCCCATTTAAACTTAAGGTCTATTTTAAGTTGCTTGTCTGACTTTAGGGGGCATATTGTGTCTGCAAGTTATGATGTGGTTGGGGTAAGTGAAACTTGGCTTTCTAGTACTGTTCAGGACTACGTGTTGCAAATTCCTGGATATACATTTGTCAGGAAAGATAGACGTACTGATACACGTGGTGGAGGTGTTGGTATGTATATTAAAAACTACATTAACTTTTCTCTTGTAAATGTTGAACCTATATCTGACGCTATTGAACAGATTTGGGTCAAAATTAAAATTAATAGCACCACTATAACGGTTGGTACCATATACAGGAGACAGGAATTTTACTTTGCGGAATTTTTAACTGCTTTTGAAGATTCTTTTTGTTCTTTATTATCTAGTACTGACGAATTCATGTTTTTGGGTGATTTTAACATTGATTTTTTTAAACTTAGTGAACCCAAATATACTCAATTTAAATCACTCCTTGATGCGTTTGGTTTTAATCAAATAATGTCGGAACCTACAAGAGTAACTGAAAATACATCCACTCTAATTGACTTAATTATTGTCCAAGATAAATATGTTGAATCTATTAACTGTGGGGTAATTGATATGCATCATATTTCAGACCATTGTCTTATATTTTGCGACTATCCCATAGGCGATATTTTAAAAAAGCGTACGGAGTTTTATACCTATCGTAGTTTTAATGATTTTATTTACCCAAATTTTTTAATTGATCTCGACTCCATTAACTGGCAGACAATATATGATGTTAACGATGTTAATGATAAGGTTAAGGTTTTTAATGACACACTTCTTACTTTGTTTGATAAACACACCTCTGTAAAAACTGCAAAAATTTCAAAACCGGGGAATTTTATAAATCTCTACGAAATTATACGACATTTGCTATAAATCAGGAGAAAAAGGCGTATTTAGAATTTAGGGTTCGCAACACTCGCCCTTTTGCTCTATGGAAAGAACTCAAAAAATTTGATATCCATAATAAGCCTTATCGTCCTGAAATACCTGCCCATCTACAAGACTTGAATCAAATGAATTCTAATTATCTTAGTATAGCTGATTCTAACAGTGATACTGAGCTTGTAAAATTTTATAGTAACAATCTTATGCACAATTTTACCTCCAAATTTAACTTTTGTTCAGTACCAGAATCCATAATTTTAAAACATATAATTAGTATAAAAACAAATGCTACTGGTTGCGACGGTATAAGTGTTAAAATGCTAGAATTGTGCTGTCCAGTTGTGTTACCTGTTATTACTTATATAATTAACTTCTGTCTCTCTAATAATGTATGTCCTGATTTATGGAAATGTGCTCATGTAATCCCTGTACCTAAAAATAATCGTCCTGAGACTTTTAAAGATTTACGTCCTATCAGTGTTTTACCTGTTTTATCGAAAGTATTCGAAAAAGTGATGGCTCAACAAATTTACACTCACCTTTTTGAATACAAAATCCTTCCTAGTGTTCAGTCCGGCTTCAGACCCGGGTACAGTTGTGGGACTGTGCTCTTAAATGTCACGGACGACATCTTTACCGCAACTGATAATAATATGTTAACTGTACTAATAATGTTAGATTACTCGAAAGCATTTGACACAATATGTCCTGAAACTCTCCTAGCTGTTTTACACTTCGTTGGATTCGATAATGCTGCTATCGCTTTGCTACAGAATTATCTTTCGAATCGCAAACAAAGAGTTATGTCAAACAATCAAGCATCGTCATTGCTTGACATTAATGCAGGTGTTCCCTAGGGATCAATACTGGGTCCCCTACTGTATTCTATTTATACATGTAATCTCGGTAGTTGTTTAAAATTTTGCCGTTATAACTGATACGCTGATGATACCCAAATACAGTATAGTTTTTCTGAAAATGACGTTGTCTCGGCCATCTGTTTGATAAATCAAGAAGTAAATTGCCTCGTTAAATACTCGGAGTGTCACAATTTAAAAATTAATGCAAATAAAACGGTACTTTTACTCTTTGGTAAAGAAGTCTCCAAGGAACGTATAAAAAATAATGTCGTTATTCGAATCAAAGACGTGGATATTACAATCTCTGACATGGGTAGAAATCTTGGATTAGTAATTGATTCCAAGCTTAGATTTAAGAAACATATATCCAACTGCATTAAAAAAGCGTAAACTTTTGAATCGTGGCACAAGATCACTACTGTGTGACACACTAGTTCTGTCCCAATTTAATTTTTGTGATACTGTGTATGGACCTTGTATTGACAGTTTGGACTCTAAAAGAATACAACGCATACAAAACTGTTGCCTCAGGTTTATTTTTGGTATAAAAAAACATGAGTCAATCCACTACAAGCTCCATGAAATAGACTTAACATGGCTTAACATGGGCAACAGAAGAGTTTTGCATTCAACTTGCTTATACTACAAAATAATTAATACCAGAACTCCCTGGTATCTGTACAATAAAATCGAATTTTCATCAGAACTTCACAACTTCAATTTAAGAAACAAAAATCTACTTCTACTTCCTACTCATAAATTACAAATGTTTAAAAGGTCTTTCTCCTATAATATAGCGGTAAATTATAATTCTATACCTGAAAGAATAAAATTATTACCATTTAATAAATTTAAAATTCGTCTCCGCCAACTCCTAATGAGCAGACAGTAATGACAATTTTATTGTTAGGTTTAAGTGGCAGAACAGTCGCCAAATGTCTTCACATTTGGCAAGACTGAACTTCGACCTTTTGTGCACTAATTTTAAGTTTAACTCTGTTTTGTAAATAACTTTATTTAGTGTTCAATAAATGGCAATAATAATAATAATAATAATAAGTATACGAGGCGCGTTGAAAAAATTTATTTGCAGCCCAGGGTACAGTACTCTTGCTTTGGAAAATATCAAAAAATACTTGGAAAAGTTGTTTAGCGTTGAAAAATACATGACCATCTACGTGTAGTTTAATTACCCATTTTTAAGATATAATTTGTGTAAAACAATAAATAAAGGACATCCAATACAGAACGGTGTATTGAAAAATCGTATATTACAAATTTCTCAGCTATTATGTTAACAACGAATTTTTCTTTTTTTAAGTGAAATAAACCTTTTTGGTGCGAAGTTTTTTTTTAATTCGTCGTTAACATCTAAAATTGGTCAAAATAATACAGTATCCTAACAACAATATCCAGTGATAAATCATGGAAAATAAACCAATATTTCGATACAAATTAATTACATTATTTATTTTGTGGAGGTTTCCGCGACAAAAATAATTTTAAGTTAGCTTTGGAAAGAAACAAATTCTTGATATGGTTTCCAAAGAAGTATACCTATCACTGTTTTACATTTCAGTGTGATGACCATCATACTGAGTTTCATTTCAAAACTGTTGTATTGCTGCACTACAATGAACTGTCGCTCCATCTAGCTAATACCAAAGTCTGTCTCTTTCTTTGTTGACGCGGCATTTGACTCAAAATCGGTAACAAATCTTGTCGTAAAAAGCGATTGGCAGTATGGTTCTCATTAATGAAGAGGGGAGCCAACTACACTCTTGTTCTACAATCCACATAAAACATTTACTTTAAATGAATATTGGTCCTTGCATTCTACTCTGAAATGATGGTTTTCTGTAGCTCACCATCTGAAATCTCAAATCTTGGAATTAAATCTCTTTCGTTTAAGACTAGAAGTACGGATGCGGTCGAATTGACCGTTCACAATCTTTATTTGCTTCAAACTTTTTTTTCTATTGTGCGAATTTTAACAAAATTTTATTACTTCTCCTAAAAGTGACTAATGATATAATTTCTTAGGACTTTTTTTTGCATTGTGCATATAATTGCTTGGCTTATCATTATTATAATTACCTTTAAGTACGGTTGCGGTTATTATGACCGCACAATTATTTCCAGATCTGCATGAATCATCAATATTAACCGCTAATTAATGTTCCAACAAGTGAAATAATTTCCAATAATGATATTTTCAATAACTACCCACTTCCAAGAAGTTCTGAAAAATTAGTAAGTACACATTGAACCAACTTTAGTTAGGTACTTTGCGTTCAAGATGTTGAAATATCTTACTAAAGCAGAACTGCAATATGAATCTGATAATTTAAGTTTGTGCGATTCCGACGGTGATAATCGTGGTGATATTGGTGTAGTGTCATCAGAGGAGCGTACATCCTTCATTTTGGAAGATGCATTATTGACCACCAGTCGTGATGGTGACGAGGATGAGTATTTCTCCAGTTTTCCATGAACATCAAACATTGGTGTAGAATATTATTTAACTGACTATACTAAATTGATAATTCTGTGATTTGGACGTAGGAAGTGTACTGAAGCTGAAGTAAGTAGACAATTGGGTGGCAGTCCATGGAAGACTTCTTTGTAAGAATTAGACGCGTTTATATCTTGTTTGTGCGTTTGTGGGATCTATGGTGCTGAAAACGTTCCAGTAAATCAATTGTGGAACAAAGCATGAGGACCTAATTTCTTTTGTGATTCGACTTAAAATCAACTCGTCGATGTCGTCAAAAATCTGATAAGTTTGCTGCAGTATCTCAGGTATGGAATAAATTTGTGAGTGACTGTATTATGTGCTATACACCAGGAGCAAAAATTACAATTGATGAACAACTATTTCCTACAAAAGCCCGATGTCCATTCACCCAATACATGAGTAATAAACCCGATAAATTTGGCATAAGGATTTGGATTGTAGCTAACGTTGAAACAAAATATAAATGTCGAATTGATTTTCTTACTTGGGCAAGGACGATTCAAGATCAGCTAATATGTTATTATTTGGACATATTGTGATGAAATAAAATGGAACTCTTTCTAAAGAAGGGGAGGAATGTAACTGTAGATAACTTTTTTACATCTCTCAATTTGGCCAAAAATTTGCAAAAGGAGTGGATATCACTAGTTGGAACTGTGAACGGAAGTAGAAGATTATTAGCAGCTGCTATAAAAAATCGAGAAATGATTTGTACTCTACGAAGGTTTTTGTATGTGACCATATTTCTCTAACAAGCGAAAAGATCGAAAAATGTGTGCATTCTCAGTAGTATCCATAAATGTCCAACGATTGATGAAGAACAGGGGAATCTACCAGAAATCGTAAAACTCTACAACAATACTAAATATGGGGTAGATGTTTTGGGCCAAGTGGCAAGAAATTATGCAATCAAATCGTCTTCCTGGGGGTGGCTCTATAAGTATTTTTCAATATACTTGGTCACGTGTCCGTGATTTTATCAAATATTTGCCGTTAATTCCGAAATTATAACTTATTTGTTAATACCGTACATATGAAATGTGGTATAAATTCATGCAATTGAATTTGATCTCATAAATTCTTCGGGAAGCTTTTCGGTTGTAACGTTTTATTTTGTCTTTCGCGTATTTGGAAGGTTTTCGAACTTCTACGTATAGTAATCGCATTTAGAATCTTTTTTTGAAAATCAAAAATAAAGTTTCGGTTGTTTATCAAATTTAGATGGAAGTTTAAATGAAGGTTATTAGTGAGACCCTTTTTACTAATGTGGTTAAGAATTAAGTTGTTTCTTTGTAAATAATAGTTATTTACCTTATTGTAGGTTTTAGAAATTTTCGTTTGTTGAAAGGGAAATTACTTTTCATACAATTAAATAGAGTATAAATCATTACGTTGTATGGTAGGTCTTTTGTGAATTTAAATTGTAGCGTCAAACTGCACCCTTTTCCGTCATCTTGAAAGATATTGTAGTCAAATTTTGGGATTTGTTTTTCCAGTGAGTCTTGTTTCAACCTCTACATTCAGATTGCAGACTCTTTTCTCTACATATACAGGGTGGCTCCTTCTGCTCAATTTTATTTTTCTCATTTTTTTTAAATGGAACACTCTGTATTTTATTACAGATTTGAATAACATTTTTTCCGAGCCTTGAGTAGATACTCACTTTGTACTACATATTCCTAAGTGTTTTTGAATTATTTAGTGATAACTTTGAAAATTTTTAAATTTTGTTATTTTTGTTAAATTTGTCACTATAGGGCCTATTAAGACAATGTTATGATTCACAGCAAAACAAAAATGAAACAATGCAAATTGCAATAAAACTGTGAAGCTATAGTCTTTGTGACACAAACCAACATTTTGGATTATAAAAGAGCACCGATTAATAGTTATTTACTACTAGAACAGCATAACTATAAACTTTAAAATAGAATTAAAGAGCATAATGAGTTACAATTCTTGTTCTTCCATAATAATGTTTTTAATGGTTTTTAATTGTGGTGTGTTAAGTTATACAATCTATACGTTTCTATAGCACAGTTATCTTTGTCAGTAGTAATATTATCTATTAAAATTGTTACAAATGAAACAATTTTGTCAAAGTTGAAAAATTAAAACATAAACTTTAGCCCGCTATCAATGTAACAGTTTGAGAAACGTATAAAGCCAACTATGGAATTCAACGTTTGTAAAAATAACTAGGTCATTAGAAATTAAATATTGTTAAACTGTCTTAAAGATGACAAATCAAAACACCCTCTAACGGTCGAAGGCTGACAAGGAATATGTCAGCCAAAAAACACATTTAACAAAATTTAATCAAGTTATGATGTAAGTGTAAAGTTGTGAAAAACTTCAATTTGAAATTGATAGAAGCATTCACAAATATAAACGTGACATCAATTAAAAGAAACCAGTTAAATCTGAAAAAGAAATAGCTTAGTCAATAAATGCAAGTGTCATTAACAATGAAAAGCATAATGCATAACGTTTTTTGCAATTTTTAATTTTAATTATAATTTTAACTACTTATGTTAAATTATAGTTCTGTGGTAATTTAACATATAATTGGTAAAGCATTTGCTTCAAGCAATAGAAAAAACACGGAAAAAAACCAAGACATACCAAAAGTCAAGATTAAAATCAAAATCAAGACGTATCATTATGCCTTTTTTAATTATAAGATGTCAAAACTTATTCAAATAGAGATTTTCTTCTTGCCTATTAAAATTATTAGGGTGTTTATGTATCTCAATAGCTTCACGTTGTAAACGAACATAATAATAAGCTTTTCTTGACAATATTTTCATATTATCAAATTGAATGTCATAATTTAGATTATTTAAGGCATGGTCAGCCACCGCAGACCTCTGGTTGACTTAATCTACAAAATCTCATATGTTCTTTACGTCTTTTATCAAAGCTACGTTTTGTGGTTCCGATGTATACTTTTCCCCATGAACAAGATAACTTATACACTTCGGAAGATGATAAAGGGTTTGCAAACCTTTAGGTGATCTTAAAAGTTCTTTAATTTTTCTTGTAGGTTTAAAAATAGTCCTAATTCCATATTTAGTGAAGATTTTTTCAATTCTATCTGTAACATTATCTATAAAAGGAATAAAATCAGTACCAACACTAAGAACTGGTTTTTCTTTAAGGTTGCGTCTGGAAGGTGTAATAACATTATTAATATCTGTAAGTAAATATCCATTATCTTGTAAGGATTTTCTTAAATAAAGTGAAATTGAGGGTTACAAATTAGTTTTGCTCGATCTACTAAAGATTTAATTATACCAATTTTTTGACGTGGATGGTGGTAGGATAATTTATGATAGCAGTGTTTATAGTCGGCTTTCTGTAAACCTTAAAAGATAGTGAATTATTATTTTTAGATATTAATATGTCAAGAAATGGTCATTATTTTCTTTTTCCATGGTAAACTGAATCCTCGTATGGATACCATTTATAAAAACCAAATACTCGTGCAGCGCCTCTTCTCCATGTCTCCAAATAACAAGTGTGTCGTCTACATATCTATACCAAACTGAAGGTTTTTTAATTGTATTTTGTAACGATAATGTTTAAAATGTTTCAATGTAAAAATGATCTATAACAGGGCTAAGGGCACTACCCATTACTACACCATCAATTTGTTCATAAAATTTACTATTCCACTGAAAATAGGTTGTAGTAGGACAGTGCCGAAAAAGAATGGTTATATCCTTTGTAAAAAGATGATCAATGTATTCAACAGTTTCTTTTAGAGGCACTTTTATAAAAAGTGTATAAGTTATCTTGTTCATGTGGAAAAGTACACATTGGGACCACAAAACGTAGCTTTGACACAAGACCTAAAGAATATGTGAGATTTTGTAGATTAGGTCAACCAGAGAAGTCTGCAGTGTCTGACCGTGCAATAATCTAAATTATTACATTCAATTTGACAATATGGAAATATTGTCAAGCAAAGCTCATTATTATGTTCGTTTACAACGTAAAGCTATTGAGATCTATAAACACCCTAATAATTTTAATAGACAAGAAGAAAATCTACGTTTAAATAAGTTTCGGCATCTTATAATTAAAAAAAGGCATAATGATACGTCCTGACTTTGATTTTAATTTTGACCTTGGTATGTCTAGGTTTTTGCTGTGTTTTTTCCTAGACCTTGAAGTAAACTCTTTACCAATTATATGTTAAATTACCACAGCACTATAATTTAACATAAGCTGTTTAAACTGCAATTAAAATTAAAAATTACAAAAAACGTTATGTATTATGCTTTTCATTGTTAATAACACTTGAATTTATGGACTAAGCTATTTCTTTGTTAGATTTAACTGGTTTATGTTAATTGAGATTAAAATTTAAAAAATTACAAAAAACGTTCTGCATTATGCTTTTCATTGCTAATAACACTTGCAATTATTGACAAAGATATCTCTTTGTTAGATTTAACTGGATTATTTTATTTGATGTCTTGTTCATATTTGTGAATGCTTCTATCAATTTCAAATTGAAGTTTTTCAGAACTTTACACTTACTTCATAACTTGATTAAATTTTGTTAAATGTGTTTTTTTGGGTGACATTTTTGATTGTTAATGTTCGACCGTTTAGAGGGTGCACTAATTTGTCATCTTTAAGACAATTCAACGTTACTTAATTTTTAGCGACCTAGTTATTCCTTACTAAAATTTAATTCCATAGTTGGCTTTATACGTTTCTCAAAGTGTTATATTAATAGCAAGCTAATGTTTATGTTTTAATTTTTCAACTTTGACGAAATTGTCTAACAATTTTAATAGATAATTTTACTACTGGCGAAGATAACTGTGTTATCGAAACGTATAGATTGTATAATTTAACATACACCATCAAAAAACCCAAAAAAGATAAGTATTTTATTAGGTGTAACAATGGTGAAAGTTTAAATTTTCATGGTTGATATTTATGTTTGCTTATAACTCTTAGTATTGTCAGATCTACTTGTACCGCAATCTGACAAACACTTACGTGAGGATTTTCTTCTAAACTTAGTAAAACTGTTAACTCGTTTCCTTCGTTTGCAACACTACGTTTTTCTACATATCTTTTTTTGTGTTTGACATTTCCTGTGCCTTGAAATCGTTCTCGAAGAAGTTGAAACGACTCAGGTCTTGGACGTCTAGCTAAAGGAGTCTTTTGTTCATGATTCCTGGGTGCCAACAAACAGATCCTTTCAGCTTCTTCTAAAGATAATTAATATTAATCACCTCTTCTTTTGAGAAATTCATCGCACACTAAGTAAATAACCTTATTAAAGCATGCATAAATTTACCGTAAATAATGTAAAGAAGTTTATAAATATCAACCAAATTCCACAATCTTGCAACAAGCTAAGACGGTTAAAAATGTCACGTTAAGGTGTAAAGTCCTTTTGACAAATTTTTTAAATTGCCGAACATCAGAGATTCTTTTGTAGAATTGATTCTTGAAGTTTTATTAGCATCTAAGGTTATTTCTACAAATTCTGGAAATGGTCCCAATATCTAAGGTCCTTCTGGTAGGTTCTCCCTTGGGATTGATCCAGCATCTAAGGACTTTCTGGTCCTTTCTACTCCTACCTCAAGATCTAAGAGTTTTTGTGAGGATACTATCTAAGGTCCTATTGGCAGATAATTTCCCCAGTACACCTTTTAAAGGTTCCTAAGGCAAATATGACCAAGCTGAATATAATGCTATAATGTTTTAGTTGGATGGATAACCTCACATAGTTGTAATCGGGCACAAAAAAAAATGTGGAGTTGCCCTTAAAAGTAGTTAAAAGTGGATTGGAAATACCAAGTGTCATTAAAAGGCGGTTAAAACATCTTTAACAAGGCAATTAAGTAGCATTGAAAAATTAGTTCTCTCTCCCTTACTCTGGTGCAGCTCTAACGCGTTCGAATATAACTCGCCGTTATTCAAGTTGAGCGAGAATGCATTTCGCCAACCCCCTCACAACTTCTCTTAAACCTTCGACAGTAACATTGCACTAAAGAAAATCTGAAGTGCACTAACGGGCACTAACGCTACACAGACGATTAATCCTTGTACTCCGCAAATATTCAAATTAATCGGGGTAACATTTCGCCAACGCTGCTTACGATTTTTTTTCATTCTCTAAATGTAGCACTCACTGTACAAATCAAAATCTTAAGTGTAAAGCACACACTAACGCTGTACCGATAATTAAACCTTGTAGATCGTCAATTTTTAAATTGAGCGGCTGTAGCATTTTGTAATTCACGCCATTTTTTTAAGAAAACCTCTGCTGGTAATTACGCACTAAAGAAAATCAGCCATGGTCCAACCAATACAATTAATTTCATTACAGTATTTCAAATGGGCAGCGCTAACAAAATACACTTCACATCACCATCACTTCATGAATGTTTACAGGAAAAATACAAGCCACTTGATGTGGATAGAATGTTTAATCTCCGTGTACAGGAATTATAGCAAAAAATTAAGATATTTTCAGCTTTTGTTGTAAGAGATTATTGAAAATGTAGGTATATTCAATGGTAAAGTTGGGAAGCGCTGATTTAGTCATGAATCTGTGGTGTAATTGGCGATATTCGGATTTATTGGAAACTGATTCAATTAATCCCGAATGTGTAAGGTAAAACTATTCAAGTGCTTATTGTTATTTTGGTAATAAATTATTGAACATTTGATTGATATAGAGTACGGGTTTGTAGTGTTTTTATATTTATTTGTTACGGAAATATTTTTAACAGGCAAATGTACGAAATTTCTTCGTCATTTATTTACGTAAATCATTTGCTATTAAATTTCTTTTCCTTCTAGGTCAGTTGCTGATGACGCCGTGCATCTGGTTTTATTCTTTTTAAGGTGTTGTTTAATTAAGAGAGAACATGTGCCGCATTATCTTGAGCTATCGAAAGCGCTTTTGTGGAACTAAAAGAAATAATTATTAAAATTTGTGTATTTTAAATTTTAGCAAGTGAATTGTTCTCAAACCGTTTTGTGGATAAAACCGTTTATTGTTGCTAAGAAGTTGGTTGTGTACTTGAACTTTTTTTCAAAGTAATATAATAGACGTTTGTCAATTAATTAGTTAGTTTCTTTTAAGTTTTGGATTTCTTTTGTAAAGAATCGGTTTAAATATGCTAAACTATGTCAACCTTTTTTTGTTCATGCTTCACAATTTAGCCTTGCTGATTATCACAATCTAATTTGATTGTTTTATGTCACTTAAGATACGGACGGTAGGAGTTTTATTTGAAGGAAAGATTAATTTCAATCTGATTTCAATGTTTTGGAGATTTAATTATTTTTATAACAGTATTCAAGGGTGAGTTTAAAAATTATTTAAAGCTAGTAGCGCAGAAAATTAAGCGCTGTACTGTGGTACTTTGGAGTATTACATTTTATGCTCAACCTATAGAATTAGCGAGGTAAAGGTGTTGACAAAAAGGTAAGTTCACGCATTTTCCATTCTTTACGCTACTGCGCTTCCCTTTTGTTTATTTTGATAGTCGACCCTTGAGATTATTTGCCTGTGCGGTGTTCTAATGCCGTTTGAGATCTTTACAGAGTACGGCAGTAATTGAATGGATATGTGAGGGATACCTTAGTTGAAGTATGTGGTGTGAACATTTTTACACCGTTTTTGTAATTACATTTAATCCTATAGCAGGTAAACTCTATATGGCTGTGCAAAATATCGATTACAATCGATTAATTAGGTATATTTGGTTAATCTATCATTTGAATAATCGGTTATTTGACTATCGACTAATTAAAAAAATCGATTATCTTTCATACTTGATTATCAATTGTGCAAACAATTCAAACACACAATAGTCCACCCTTATTCTACATCAAATTTTCTGCCCATACCGCCCTAGTTTATAAATATATTTCACCATGACTATGCATTATTTACAGTAAATACATTACTAAATTTAACTTTTACCAAATTATATTCTTAATGCACGCACTAGGTTATTTTCCTTAAGACCAACTTTCGAGAAAATGCAATAAACATTGGAATCCAAATTTTAAGAAGAGAAACTTATAAGAAGAAAAGTTCCATTTTGGGTGTGGTTTGCAACGTAAAGCATTTTTATTACAATATATTGCGCAACATTTACGCAAGGATTACATCACCTTGGTTTGCATTTACGCATTTATTTGTTTATAATGCCAGGGGTTCTCAAGAAGATGTATTATATTTTGTACAGGTATTTATAAGTTTAATGATTTCGTAGTGTTTAAGTTTAACTGTTAATAAACATAGTTTGTATATTTTTATTTTTTTACATTTTGGTAAAATTTTTATTGTAAACCTCGGTTTAGTTATTCCGAGCATAATTTAAAAAAAAAACTTGGCGTCCGAGATCATTTTTATTAGTGTTACATGGCAGTTTCTATATTTATGTTAAGTGGAAATAACCAAGCATAAATTTGTGGTAATTAAACAAATCAAGGATTGAATCGGCCCACTTTAATTTTCCGACTGGGACAAAGACATTATTTTTGGTGAACGGTTTACATCACCTTGGTTTGCATTTACGCATTTATTTGTTTATAATGCCAGGGGTTCTCAAGAAGATGTATTATATTTTGTACAGGTATTTATAAGTTTAATGATTTCGTAGTATTTAAGTTTAACTGTTAATAAACATAGTTTGTATATTTTTATTTTTTTACATTTTGGTAAAATTTTTATTGTAAACCTCGGTTTAGTTATTCCGAGCATAATTTAAAAAAAAAACTTGGCGTCCGAGATCATTTTTATTAGTGTTACATGGCAGTTTCTATATTTATGTTAAGTGGAAATAACCAAGCATAAATTTGTGGTAATTAAACAAATCAAGGATTGAATCGGCCCACTTTAATTTTCCGACTGGGACAAAGACATTATTTTTGGTGAACGGTTTGTATCTCCAGTTAGTTTAACGATTTGTTTGGAGAACAGTTCTACACCATTTATACTATTATCACACCTAAGTTATAGAGTAAGCGATTATTTGAGTATCCATAATAAAAAAATCGATCATTTTCAGTAATCGGTGTTCGATTGTTCAAACTTATAATATCACATGAAGAACAATGCTAAATTTCCATTTAATCTTCTATTTAAACTACAGCAACACTTCATTATGTATTACAGTAAGTTGTCTGGTTTCTTAGCTGTAATTTATAGTCTTGTATCTGTTAACTTTGCTTATGTCTTTGGTTTAAAATTTTAAGTAGCTGTTATTTAGTATTTCATTTACATACCACTAACATTTTCAAGAGTAAATTTGAAAAATCTAGGTATTTTCCGTACTTTGCACATTTTAAGTTCTGTTTAATTAATACTGATGGATGGAGTTATTTACGTGATAATTGACACAACGCACCATAAAATGTATACAGAATCGTTTAAGTGCACGGGAATAGCTATTTAAGGATGTAATTTCTCTCTCAGGTTTCAAATATCCTGCAGAGAATAAAAACGTTTTAAATTATTCTGATTTTTCAAAGCAAAGTTTTTAGTAATCAGTCATTCTCTTTGTTATTACTAAATCGATAATACCAATTTCGTTTTATTATTTACGCTAACATGCATTTATACTGCTAGTAATGCAGACTCACAAATGTGTGTTATCGCAACAATATCCTATTCCATACATTTTACATGCATTTCGTACCTAAGCTTTGTTATTCCATGGAAAATTGAAAAGTATATTACATTGTATAGGTAATAGAAAATATTCAGCTGGTATGATAACGTATTTTAAATGCAGAAATAAAAAAAAATTACAAATTAACTGCACCGTGAAATTGAATGTTGTTTAAATTATCCTACTTTGAGCAAAATTGCTCACAAAAAGACTATACCGTCTAGAGCAAGTTAATGACTTAGGGTTTCAGTTAGCATTTTTACTTGTTAATTAAGTTACTGAAAGTGTCTAACACTATAAATACTGTGAATTTATTAAAAAGTAGTTTAAAAACGAGTTTCTGCTTTTGAAAAGCAGTGGTCTATGTAAATCCCTTAACAGTTTGGCATATATATTACTGAACTCTTTAGTCAACACAACGCTACAATTACCAGGAGTTAGCTTTAGCATTATTCTGTCTAACCTCTAGCCATTTCAACGGTTAAGTGTCACTAAACTTAATTCCGAATACTTTACATCGCATAAAGAAATCTAGATAGCAATCCTTCTGAGTGCGTCCTGAAGGATCTCCTCAACGAACAATTCATAACAAACTTTGTGCAATAAATTTAAATTTCCAAAACCCCACGAGATGTATTCTCTAACTGGAATTTAGTATGGTTTATTTTACTTAGCTATAAATGTGGAGCTCGGGCTTTCTTAATAGAAAGTTTACAACTCCATAATTTTGCTAAGTGTGTTAACTTATATCATATAAATAGTCGTAATACAACCTAGTATATGAATGTTTTTGAGTACTATCCAACAAAGAATAATACTTGGTAAGATATGTTTAATTCCTGATGCGCCATGCGCCCACAAGTAAAGTAAGCTTTTCGTGAAAAAAAAACAATCTCAAGTTTTCTTCAGATTTATAGGTTTTCAACATTTGGAAAATTATCTAGACCATTTTCGACATGGTGCATGTGTGTGTGTGTGCGTGCGTGTGTGCGTACGTGCATGCGTACGTGCGTGCGTGTGTGCGTGCGTGCGTGCGTGCGCGTGCGTGCGCGTGTGTGTGTGTGTGTGGGTGCGTGCGTGCGTGGGTGCGTGCGTGCGCGCGTGCGTGCGTGCGTGCGTACGTGCGTGCGGGTGTGCGTGCGCGCGTGCGTGCGTGTGTGGTGGTGCGTGCGTGCGTGTGCATGCGTGCGTGTTTTCATACATATATATATATATATATATATATATATATATATATATATATATATATATATATATATATATATTATATACAGGGTGTGTCACGAGGAACTGTACATACTTCTACCATAAGTAGAGGCACCTTAGGGGATTATCAAATGACCATTAAAAATTTCGTCTTGTTTTGTTTATTAATATACAGGGTGAATTATGGATCTTCACCAAAACAATGTTTCATCATATCTTTTCAATGATTAAGTCGATTTGTCTCATTTTTTGGTGATAGTGTATTCATGTCTAGCAACTAACTGACACATTCATAATTAAAAAAATCGGGACCGTCTACGTGAAAATTTGTGGGACTGCTTCATATCTAATACTTCACCCTGTATACGATTTCTCTAAAATCTGATATAATTTTTTCAGAGCGCATTAATAGACAGTTAAACCTGAGTTTTTGGTTACACTTACCTCACATTTTCAATTAAAGATTCATTTTAGAGTCAAATTGAAAATTGGCAATAATGAAATATCTTACTGTATAATAATGTTTAGTTATTAAAAGGAAATCTTTAAAATAAACAGTAACGACACACACTGTGCTCCGGTATGGTAAATACCATAATTTGAATTGATTTACCGGGCCGGATTTAGAAATCTGGCATATGTGGTTCATTTCAAAAATTCTGTTTGTAACTTTTTCCACCTGTAATAGACAAAAACAGAAAATAAATAACAATAAGCAAATAATAAAATAGTTTTAACAATGTGGAACAAAGTAAAAAACAGTTTAATAAATATTACGATTATAAAAGATGTTCAAAATGAAATCCATCTGCCTCAATACACTTTTCTTGTCGAATGTTTAAATGTCTAATGGACTTTCTTAACTTATGAATAAACATTTCTCGGGCTTGTTCATTTCATTCCGATTAAAATAATTACACATGATTTGTGTGTGTGTGTGTGTGTGTGTGTGTGTGTGTGTGTGTCGTGTGTGTGTGTGTGTGTGCGTGTGGGTATGTTAGTATGTTTTTATTTTATTTAGTTATAAATGTGGAAAGTGTGATGTAAGGCTAGCTTTCAGGGTATTCAGTAATTAGCACCACTGTTTAGAAAATTTGCAGGAAAGGATAAGAAAGGTCGCGTATTTCATTCCCACCCCAAGAGGGAGAGCGTGCTGTTTGGTGTTTCCAAGCTCCTTCAGCCACAATCATGGATTCCCATCATACGTACATACATTACGTGTGTATGCATGGTGGGATTGAGGATGGGTGTGGTCAGGATAGGATCGAAAGGAACAGACTTAGAGTTTGAGGGGAAAATGCTACCCCAGCATTTGCCTAACTAGTCGCACATGGTATGCATGTACGCAATGACGATGCCGCTACATGTGTATGAGGGTAACCCCCTGAAAAAACATCATACAAGGTAGACGGTAACGGAATTCTAACCCATTACCTCCGGAATGCTAAGAAAGTCGTGTCACCACTATTCTACCAGCTCGTACATTTGAAAACGTTCCGTATATAGTATTAAAACCATTCATTTGAGATAGTTAATCTAAAATCAATCCCATAAATGAATTATCACATGAACCGTTAAACATTGATAAAGTGTTTGAAGTATTCCAAATAATTAATTCCTAAATTGTAATGAATTTCGAAAAAAAAGAAATTTCAAACATCCTTTTATTTTATTATAAGTTTTTGTTATGAACGAATAAGTTCAAAGGTAAATATGTAATTAAACGAATAACAAAAACGTGTAACAATTTAATATTAGTCAAGTTTCTTTGGTACGTGTGAATCCTTCGATATTGCAGGCTCACATTCCATTAAAATAATTTGATTGTAATCTCATTATATTTAGAATTTACATCAGTTCTACGCACATAAAGACAAAATTTACATCGATTGGGGCTTGAACATTGATGGCGCAGTTGGTTAGCGCGGTACTCTAGCAAAGTACAGGTTGTAGGTTCAAATCCTACTCGAGGTAAACTTTTTATTTGTGTATTTAATAAAATTAATAATAATTTTTAATCCTTTTATTTTATTTTTATTTTTATCATAAAATTGTTTTCATGATGAACAATTTTAGAAGATTTCAAAGATTACACCGTTAAATGTAAACACCAATTTTCCTAAACTAAAGAACTTACAGAAATTAATTATGAATCTTAAAAGTGAAACAGTACTGAGATAATAACAGATAACTATAATATATGTAACATGAGTTTCAAACCGCAAACACAAATATTCAAACACATACATTTCTGTAAATAAATGTGTTATCTAATATTAGTTCTAAAACGTTATTACAAATGATGTTAGTAACCTTTTAGCATTATGAAATAAATTTAACCTATCAACATGTAAAAATGACATCTAATTGCCAACAATTTGATCCGATATTGAATATATTGCTATATTCATAGACCCTGACATAAAAAATTTAACTTTAGCTAAAATATCGAATGTTTTATCAAATTTTTTGCATGATAACAATAATAATGATTTCACAGCTATTGTTACACAAAAATCTATATACAGAACATTGTCTCACTCTTTTAGATGATCAAAGATATTATAAAAAAATTTTAAGAGATTCTTCAAGTACTTTGCAACAAAAATCAATTAAGTTAGTTTCAAACTGAAAAAATGAAAATATGATTAATGAAACATTAGCTAAGGATTTAACGATTTACAATTCTGTCTCTGCCAAATTGTATGCATAACCCAGAATTTAGAAACCAAACCTTTGTTTATACCTATTATTACTACACCAAATAGTAAATTAACTGAATTGATTTGTATAATTCTAACTAAATCGTACAATTATAATAGTAGTAAACGGGCACCTTCCCCACCACCTTTTTTACGTCACAAGCCCCGCCCACTGGGACACTTCACGCCATCTTGGATTTTGACGTCCCAAGACCGCCCACGTGGGAGGCTGAATTTTTCACCCCTATTTTTAATGGTTTGTTTTCGGAGACCTTTTTCAACCCTAATTAAGGCCTTTTTGTTTTTATCAGATTCACGTGGAGGACGTATTTTCCAACCCTCGATGGAATTTTAACCCTGATTATTATTATAGGTGGCATTAAGGACCTTTTTTACAGCTAGGTCTTTTGTATTCGCTTACTTGGGGGTGTTTTCAACCCTCTTCACCCCTAATTAAGCCGTTTTTTGTCTCTACTAACGTGAGGGGTATATTTAGGGCAAGGGTTGAACTGAGACTTGGCTTAGGGTTGTATGTAGGGGTTGAACTGGGGCTTAGGTCTGTATTTAGGGGTGGGGGCTTGGGGTTGTGTTTAGAGCTAGGGTTGGGGTTTGGGGATGTGTTTAGAGCTAGGGTTATTTTTATGGTAATTATCTTGTAGATAGTTTTTTATTGTCGTGCCAGCTCGGACATTCTGATTGGATTTGTATTTTGGTCTTTTCAATGATTTAATTTGACCCCAGGCTATAAAAAAAATTTACATGTGAGTTTAAGCTGATGTGTATTGGCTTATGTCTATTATGCTAAGAAAATTGTTATTAAAAATGTTTCAATTAATACTAATGTGTAGGGTGCGTGTTTATATACGAAATTACAACCGCATACTTATTTTATCTTGAGAAAATTGTTAACCTTGAAAAACAAGTTGGCCTTGAAGTTAGTTAGTCATTGGTTTTGAGGACTACCTTGAAGTTAGCTGTAAGTCCTGTTTTTAAATTAACCTTGAAGTTAGCCTTGCGTATAACTTAATTTGACCTCAGACCATAAAAAAATGAACATGTGAGTTGACGTGTATTGGTTTATGTCTATTATGCTAACAAAAACGTTATTAAAAATATTTCTATTAATACACAGCGCGTTTTTATCTATATATGAAATTTACTTTACACCGCATACTTATTTTACCTTGAGAAAACTGTTAACCTTAAGAAACAAGTTGGCCTTGAAGTTAGCCTAGAAATTAGTTAGTCATTGGTTTTGAAGACTACCTTGAAGTTAGCTGTAAGTCCTGTTTTTGAAGTTAACCTTGAAGTTAGCCTTGCGTATAACTTAATTTGACCTCAGACTATAAAATATGTGCATGTGAGTTTAAGCTGATATGTATTGGCTTATGTCTATTATGCTAGGAGAAATGTTATTAATAATATTTCTATTAATACACAGCGCGTTTTTATCTATATACGAGATTTATTTTTACAACAGCTACTTATTCTACCTTGAGAAAATTGTTAACCTTAAGAAACAAGTTGACCTTGAAGTTAGACTTGAAGTTAATTAGTCATAGGTTTGAAGACTACCTTGAAGTTAGACTCGGGATCTGGAGGAATACTATAAAAGCGTACGTCAGGGTTTAGTTAATATAGTTCTTGTTTGAAGAGCATCATATCGTCATGGAGTCTTTAAATGTAAATCAGACTTTGGGTTTATTCAGTGCTGGCGCGTTAACCGACGAGGGGTTGAAAAACGCATACAATATCATCACTTATAAAATGTGCGAGAATGACACTATCGATTCGATAGCTGTTTATAATGATTTTGGGGAGGCTGCACAACGGGTTGGTAGAGTATAAGTATATGCTTGTTTTTTATTTTAAGATTTTTAATTACCTTTCTTTAAGACCTGCTCAAGTAAATCTGGAGGAGGTGTTTGACAATGATGAGATGATGGAAGCTACAGATGCGGGGGATCTGATAACGGTATGTCATTTTAAATTTCTATTGTTTCGTTTACTGAATGAGTACATTACATCAAAACCAAACGGGCCCAGGTTCCCAGCAGCAGGCCGGACCATCCTCAGGGTTCAATAATATTAATGTAATTGGTGAATCAAATAGTAAATTTATTAAAAAATTCAATACAACCTATAAAACGCTACGGTTTAACTTCAATGACGACACGTGCAAGGATAACCCCTTAACGTGGCTACAGGTACAATAAACCATTTACTAAAAAATTATCTAATACATATCTTTTTTACAGAGTGCATTCTAAGAACTGTATTCATACATAGTGAAGGATGCGGGTCCTTCAGATCGTGTTGGAATCACGCAAAGAAATCCAAATTTCCCAGACAAGCCAATTGGCATTTCATTTAGAAGAGTGTACCAGTTGTCGGTGAAAGTGATAATGTCGCTGCTAGAAAAGGTAATGCAGAGTAACGCTAGTTTTTTCGCGAGTGACTTATTAGTTTTAAACGTTGATAGAGTGTCGGTACCTGTAGGCTATGGGCGCAAAAACCTGACGGGTTTAAAATTTGAAAACATTTGCAAAGCAAAAACAAAGGGTATTATTGTTGTACCATCAACAATTAACGATATTAATTGTTTAGCTCGCGCTCTAGTTACAGCTATTGCATTTAGAAGTAACGATACAACGCGCCATAGTATGGAAATGGGTTGTCCTTTACTTCAAGAGAGAACTATACAACTCACCCAAGACAGCGGGGTAGATCTTAGCCAGGGTGGTAGTTACGAGCATATTCAGGCATTTCAAAATCATTTAGCTTCATATACCATTGTAGTTTATAATTCACGAATAGGTGATTCAGTTTATTTTGGGGGTCCTAGGGAACCGGGTAGGGTAGTTTTAAATTTAATATTAGAAGATGAGCATTATAATGTCATCAACAGTCTCACTTCAGCATTTACTTGTGGTTATTACTGTGAACAGTCCAAAAAACGTTACAATGACAAAAAAGATATATGAAATGTTTGTACCAGTGTCCCATGTGTCATCAAAACCCGCCATGTTCTGTTCAAAACCCGAAAATTGTTTGCAGTGATTGCAAGGAATTTTTTATGGGACTGAATGTCTTAAAAACCACAAGGACACTAAACTATGTGAAAAATTACGTAGATGTTTAAAGTGTCTGAAAACCAGTGAAGTAAAGGGTAAATATAGATGCGGATACAGCTACTATTCCACGTGCCAGCGTCAAAAACCTATTTATTGGGCACCTTTGTTTCATGTGCGTTAACAAGGCTCGACGTGACAACAGTAATGGTAAACCATCTATGTTTATCTTTTACGATTTGGAGTGTATACAAGAGAAGGTGTGTGAGGGAATGAATGATAGATTTCTGCATGAGCGTAATCTATGCGTGGCCGCGAATGTTTGTTCCACTTGTATTCAACAAGTCGATGATTTGGATGAGCGATGCTCGACGTGTAGCGAAAGAGTGCACATTTTTGGAAAATCCTGTTGAATCGTTTCTGTCATATGTTGCCGAGAGAGCGCGAAAATTTAAAGTTACACGCATTGCACATAATATGAAGGGGCACGATGGATGTTTTGTGCTCTGGTGCATGCTAGCTAAGAATAATCAGTGCAGACCTAAAGTCATCTACAACGGTCTAAAACTAATTTCTATTCCATGCGACGATACCACGTTTATTCCGTCACCACTCTCGGCATTCCCGAAAACTATCAACTTCCCCGAGTCCAAAGGTTATTTCCCATATCTCTTCAACACATCCGAGAATCAGAATTACGAGTGTCCATTGCCACCGCTTGAATATTATTGTGCAAGATCAGATGTCGGTGGATGGTCGGCAAAAACTCTTAGACTGGCACACGGCCTAGAGTAATTGTTGTTTTTAAGATGAGTGAAGAGATTGAGAAATATTGCCTTATGGATGTTCTCGTTAAAGGTTGTATTAGCTTCTGGTTCACCTTCACGACTCAAAATAAAGTCGACCCGTTTGAGGAGGTCACCACTATTGCTAGTGCGTGCAATAAAGTGTTTCGTAGACGTTTCCTCAAAGAAAACACAATCGGGCTCATTCCTAAAGATGGTTATAGACGTACCGACAACCAATCAAAGGTTGCAATACAATGGTTACGTTGGGTGGAGCATTCGCAACAAGTGAGCATACAGCACGCAGGGAAAGCTCGCGAGTTTAGAACACCTGAAGGTGATAAGGTCGACGGATATTGTGCAGAGTCGAATACGGTTTACGAATTTCTTGGCTGTTATTGGCACGGTTTCGAAGAAGGTTTCCCCAATCAGGCCAACATTGACCCTAAACTCGGTGTAAGTACTGCCATGCTTGCCCGTCACGAAAACACGGTGGCACCGTCCCAGTTTCTACGCGAGCGCGGGTATAATCTAGTTGAGATGCGTGAATGCGATTTTAAAAACAAATACTTGCTAACGACGATTTGAGAGCGTTTATACAGAGTCTAGGTGATCAAGACGATGAACCTTTAAACCCACGTGACGCGTTTTACGGAGGTCGCACTAATGCTAGCAAGCTTTATCATGAATGTGGCGGCATTAGCGAGAAAATAATGTATTATGACGTGTGCTCATTATACCCACATGTAAATAAACATTGTAAATATCCTGTAGGTCATCCGAAAATTCATGTAGGTTTAGATTGTAAGAACATTCCATTGGACACGGTGGAGGGTTTATTTAAATGTCGAGTACTGACGCCCTATAATCTCTATTACCCTGTTCTACCGCTAAAAATACACGGGCAAGTTGATGTTTTTATTTTGTAGGACGTGCGGTGTCGAATTAAATCAAGGTGATTGTAGACATAGTGAAACTGAGCGCAGTTTCGTTGGAACGTTTGTAGCTGACGAGCTGCGTAAGGCTATAGCTAAAAACTACATAGTCTTGGATGTTTTTGAAGTTTGGGAGTACGAGGTAACCACGTATGACAAGGCGACAAAACAGGGTGGGTTACTTAGCGGTTACATCGATAATTTCCTGAAACTTAAGCAGGAATAATTGAGCTACGTAACGGAGTGTTATGATAAAGAGGGGGTTGAACTAGAGGCAGATAATATTAAGAAAAATCCCGGTTTAAGGTACCTGGCTAAACTTATGCTGAATTCTTTTTGGGGTAAGTTTGGTCAGCGCGAAAATTTAACCCAGTGCAGTATTATATCTGAACCAAATTACTTTTTCAAATTGTTTACGAATACATTGGTTCAGGTACAATCTATTATTCCAATTAATGATAATGTTGTAATGGTAAATTGGAATAGACCGGAGGGTGAGGGTGATTTACAAAAAACTGTTAATGTGTCCATAGCCGCTTACACGACTGCTCATGCACGTGTAAAAATTATATAGTTACTTGGAGAAACTAGACCGCCGTGTTCTGTATTACGATACAGACAGTGTCATATTTGTCGCTAAACCCGACGACTGGAATCCAACATGCGGAGATTTCCTTGGCCAAATGACCGAGGAACTGGAGGCGTATGGTGAAGGAAGTTATATAGCCGAATTTGTTAGTGCCAGACCGAAAAACTATAGTTATAATGTGTTTTCAACCAATGATCAAACAGTTAAATCACTGTGTAAAGTGAAGGGCATTACCTTAAACTATAAGAACTCGCGTGTTATAAACTTTGAAGCGATGAAAGATATGGTGCTTAGCAATAGTAAAGATTCTCTTTTTGTTTATAGTGATAGAAAAATAGTTAAGAGACAGATGCTACAATGTGTTAAGTAGACCTGAATCTAAACAATATAGAATAAGTTACTCTAAACGACGTAGAATAGGAAACTTTGATACTCATTCGGATATAAGGAATAAATTATAAACAGATAAACAGAAATAATTATTTTATTTATAAACCTCAACTCCTTGAGGGCGAGTTCCAGCTCCTGACCTTGATTCGTTTTCGTGTTTGCGTGTTTTCGTGTTTTTCGTTTTTCGTTTTGCGTCTTTGTGTTTTGTGCGTTTTCGTGTTTTCATTTTGCATGTCTGTGTTTGCATGTTTTGGTTTTTTTCGATTGGTGTGTTTGCAGATTTTCGTATTTGCTTGTTTTCGTTTTGTGTGCATGTGTTTTGGTGTTTGCGTATTTGTATGTTTGAGTGTTTTTGCGTTTGCGGGTTAGAGCTTGTGTCCGTGCTTGTGATTGTGTGAAGTGAGATAAGCGAGAGAAACGAGAGAAGTGCGAGAAACGAGGGGGCGAAAGAGAGACGAGATATGCCAGAGAGAGATGAGAGAGATGTGAGAGAGAGAGAGAGAGAGAGAGAGAGAGAGAGAGCAGAGAGAGGGAGAGACGAGAAGAGAGAAGCGATAGAAACGAGAGAGAGAGAGAGAGAAAGACATGCACGTCTTTCTCACTGTAGATGTACTAATGGTTTCTGCAGCAAACTTTAATATTTGCCTTAGGGTAGCTTAAAATTTCAAACAAGGCAATTTCTTTACAGCGGGTATCTTATTAGATTTAATACAAAACAAAAGCCATTGGAAGTCAAACGTAGCTTGTTTTATTTGTTTGTCTATCATCCCAAAACAGCCCTTGCTGATAAAAGACCTTCTTGATGGATTTATTTCTGATAAGACAGATAGACCTTGTGTGTAAAATTTAGCTTAAATCTGAAATAAATAGCATGGGTGATAATTAAACCAAAATATATTTTAAATATTTTCCGAAATATCACTTATACGTGAATTGTATATGGAATTTTTTGTTTTACGAAATCGTACATTTTACTTTTTGTAAATAAGGTATTTAATTACCCCTTAAAAGAAATCAGCACGATGGAAATTAATGAAAATGTAATAACTCAAATTTGTATTGGTTATGCGGCTTTTACTAAAACCGAAAAAATACAGTGGTATATTCTAGCCGTCTGTTCAAAACAGTCCCTAATAAAATATTAAAACCTATTGGTCATCTTTGCTATACGCCTGTTAACAAATTATATCTTAATTAGTTAATACTTGTTTTTTGAATGTAATATATAAATGTAATATAAACGTGCGCAATAAAAATCTTTTCGATATAGCACTTGTACGTGACAAGGACTACTTTAAACAACCTTGCGATTAGTAACACAATTTTAACGGTTGACCTTTCAATATTTGATGGACTCATTAATATGAAGTGTTAATAATTTATATGAGTACGACCGTAAATAAAAATACACTAGCAAGCAATAGTGTTATAAACTAATGTAGATCGTCTTAATCGTGTATTGTCGTTATAAAAATCGAGTATATAGATAGAAGGTCGTCTTAATCGGGTTGTGTCGTTATAAATTCGTGTATAGGTAGAAGGTAATAACATTTTAAAGGTAATTACATTCGTATATAATAAAAATGCTATTACAAATTACATTGTAAAATCAAAAGCAGTCATCTATATCAGAATTACTATCCGTATCAGGTAAAAATTAATTTCTGCTTGTTACCTCAGACATAGATAAATTCGAATGCAAAGAACATGATCGATATGTTTTAAGTTAAACAACTCTTATTAGAAATTAATAACAATAAACATTTCATACGAATCCAGTAGCTCATGGAAATATGAATAATGGTAGTACTAAAACAGGATCAAGTTACACGTTTTTAAGTGTGTATAATATAGAGGGTAGTATTTTTTCCCAGTTCAACCCCTAAATACAATCCTAAGCCAAGTCCCAGTTCAACCCTTGCCCTAAATACACGGTGAAGAGGGTTGAAAAATACGCCCCCAAGTAAGCGAGCACAATAGACCTAGCTGTAAAAAGGCCCTTAATGCCGCCAATAATAATAATCAGGGTTAAAATTCCATCAAGGGTTGGAAAATACGTCCTCCACGTGAATCTGATAAAAACAAAAGGGCCTTAATTAGGATTGAAAAAGGTCTCCGAAAAGAAACCATTAGAAACAGGGGTGAAAAATTCGGCCTCCCACGTGGACGGTCTTGTGACGTCAAAATCCAGGATGGCGTCAAGTGTCCCAGTGGGCGGGGCTTGTGACGTAAAGAAAGTGGGGGGGCAAGTGCCAGTTTACTATATATAATAATCATTTTTACATTTTCTGAAAAACTTAATAACTTTAAGTTGCCTGGTAGCTATGTTTTAATAAGTTTAGATGTTGTTTCTCTGTTCACTAGTGTACCACTTTATTTAGTTAAGAAACTGATATTAATCATTCGTATGAAGTTTCTAGTAATTGTAATTTAAGTTTAAAATGTTTTGTAGAAATTGTTGCCCTAACTTTTGATTCAAATACATTCTCTTTTAATAATAAATTTTATAAACAAATCTTTGGTGCTCCAATGGGTTCTAAAGTAAGTCCTATTATATCACATTATGTAATGGACGATCTACTTTCTGATGTTATATCTAAATTACCATTCCAATTACCTTTGTTAATAAAATACGTTGATGACATCATTGGAGTATTCCATCAGATAAACACAGTTTATGATTGAAGAAGAAATTGATCGCAGTGTTCCATTTTTAGAAAATTAATCAGAAATTCCGAAAGTGTTGTAATACGTTATTAGTACATCAAACATATAGATTCAGGCAGATTTTTTAAATTATTTTTCTTTCCATAGGCATAAAACAAACATTAATTTATTACTATGTTTCAAAAATAGAATAACCAAAATATGTGATGCACAATTTCTTAATAAAAATTTAATGATCTTAAAACGAATCTCTTTAGAAGATTCATAGCCTCAAAACATCTTAAATAAACTACTGTTTAGTAACCATTTAATTCAAAATTCTAGTAATACTGATAACTCTAATAGTAATCATAAAAAATTTTTAAGTTTTCCACTTATTCACAATGTTACATCGAGGATGTAACATTTTTAAAAATATATTAAATGCTATTTCCAAAATTCAAAGATGTAACAACCCCTTTAAATAAATCTAACGTAGCTTACAAAATTAACTGTTAAAATTGTAGTTCTTGCTATAAACGACAGACTTCACGGACTAAATTCTCACAAAAGTGATTTCAGACTTAACAAAATTTCTTGTAGTTTAGTAGAAGATTTTTCAAATTATAACCATATTTTCGATTTCAAAAATCCCAAAATTCTAAGAAATGAAAAATTAGTAAATAAAAGGCTTATTTTAAAAATTATCGAAACGTAGAGGACTCAACCATTAAAAAAACGAATGTTGATGGTTCGAACATCATTTATAGTAATATTTCAAATTATTATAAGAATAAAATTAGATCTCTTGTTTGGTTATATATTGTGTGCACAAATGAATGTTAGTTAGAGCGCGTGTGTGTGTGTGTGTGTGTGTGTGTGTGTGTGTGTGTGTGTGTGTGTGTGTGTGTGTGTGTGTGTGTGTGTGTGTGTGTGTGTGTGTTGTGCGTGTGTGTCTGCGTTGGCGTGAGTGTGTGTTTGTG